>WARS01000130.1:0-111217 GCA_008933995.1 Datnioides undecimradiatus | reverse complement strand
GGGGAGGAGGGGGAGGACTCGCTGCTCTGCGCTAAAACGGTTTGGCCGTCAGCGGCGGAGAAACACTTCCTGTCAGCAGAGCATGATGCAGCCTCGTGTGGGAGCGAGGGAGTAACTTCAGGAGGAGGAGGTGAACGCCACTCAGACGACAGTAAAACACACCTGTGACACACCCGTCTGTCACAACCTGTGTGATGTCATCAGGAGAGAGGAGCTAAAGGCCAACATCTGGGAGGAAGAGCGTAAACAAACATGGCAACTTCGTTCTGAACAACAGCAACAGCATCTCTCCGCTGTGACTCCGCCCTGTTTACAGGTGGAGAGAGTGTGTGTGTGTGTGTGTGTGTGTGTGTGTGTCGGGATGATTTAGTGGAGTTACAGCAGGGCCGGCTCAGGGCAGCAGGACCCGGTGCAGTGGAGACGCTGCAGCTGCTAACCTCCTGTCCTCAGTCTCTCGGCTCTATTTTTATCTTTGTTCAGTCGGCATCCGTCCCAGCGGACCAGTTCCCACAATCCACCTCTGCAGGGTAAACCCCGGGGGACCTGAGTCTGATCAGATTCCTGCGTTTCTGAGTGCAGGGGGGCACCTCAGTATGAAAGCAGTGAGATGAGAGCGCCGCGGCGGCTCCGGAGTTCAACCATCATTGGTTGGATGCTCGTGTGTTCAGACGCATGCTGACTCCGTCAGCATCAACGCGTCTCAGACGAACCTCGGTGCAATCGGCTAAAGACGCAGTTTCACCTCTGACGCGCTCGCCTGGTTACAGTCAGCAAACAAAGCAACAGCCGACTGCTGTCAGACATCGTGAAATCAGATCAGATCAGAGCATCCACTGCTACATCCACAACAGCAGTGTTTGATGCAGGATTCAGGGAGACTCTGCTGACTCCTGCTGAGGTCTCTGCAGACGAGCGCAAAGCAAACAGTGAAGACACAGGAGAGCAGAGCCAGAGGGTGGATGTGAGCGGGTGGATGTATGCAGCTGGATGTGGAGAACATGGAGGACGTGGAGGAGAACTCAGACTCTCCTTCAGGAGGCTCTGAAGAGTTCGAGCCTAGAGTTACAGTAACGTCTGTGACCCAGTTTCCTGCCTGGAGCATCAGAAACGTCCACATGAGCGTCGGCTGCTGCACCACCCTCCTCCTCCACCCGCCCGTGTGTATTTTCAGGATGTTACAACACTCTTTCTTCCATTGTTCACGCATCACTTGTCATCCTTTTCCTCTGCAGTGCATCATCCCCTGTCTTCTCTGGAGGTGCCTGAGTTTCTGTTTCCGGCTCTCTCCCTTTGTTTCTGGGGGGGATGGTCTGACTGTGGAACACCAAGGCCTCCTGTGTCCCTAAATCCCATTAAAACATCCTGAGCATCGTTAAAGATTCGCTGGCTGATGAAATGTCGCCTGACCTCTGATGCAGCATGTGTGAAGTCGCCGTGGGGACACGTTCATCTTTCGCTCCTGATGAAAAGACTTTGACTGTCTTTGTCAGCCGGGAGTTCGCAGCGAGACACTTTCATCATGGCGTCGATCTCGGGCTGACGACACACTGCGGCTCAGCCAAGGAGCAGATCTTGATGAATTTAAGATGGAGCTGCAAACAGCAGCCTGGTTCCTGTCTGCAGGTCAACTTCAGCACACATCACAGCACCACAGGTAGAAATGCTGTTTGTTTGTAGCCTGATTTTAGCTTTCATTTGTCATCATTTGTTTCTGAAGTTCAGTTTCATAAAGCTTTGTTTATTTCCTACAATAATCAAAAAAGGCGATCACATGACTCTCAGTCGGGGGAATCATGGCGATAACCGGAGCTGAGTCCCTGCAGGGACAGACCGGCTCTGAGACGAGCAGCCTGAAAACAACATGCAAACAGCAGGAAAGTCAACCCAGTCCTGCACACGACTGCACCCGCCGTCACCTGGTCGACAGCCAATAAGAACTCTACTCACACAGCAATGCACTGACCTGCAGCAGAGACAGCAAGAGTGATGATCTGCACATTAAAAGCAGGATCAGAGATTACACGATACAAACTGCACCCGGAGACAAAAGAGAACAGGTCTGATCAGAGTTAACTCAGGTCTGCTGAGGAGTGGGAGGAGTGCAGCAGGACGTCGACAGGAAGCTTCACTTTGCATGAAAACTGTGTGACAGCGACTGACAGCTCACTCTGGCAGAGCTTGGACTGATGCTGGATCAGTAACAAGGCACGATCACTTTGCTCTGCTGATCAAACTCAGGATGAATCAATCAGTGCAGACTGACTCGTATCTGGCCTCATTAGAAACGAGGTGCTATCACTCTGAACGCAGGACGACACAAATAAATAGCAATAAATAAATAGAGTGAATAATAACAAACAAACAAGGCAAGCTGCTAAGATCCAGCCTGATGTTGAGCTCACAGAGCAAAACAGGAAGTATCAGCTCGGCTGCAAAGCATCTGCTGCAGACAATCTGATGTTCATTAGCATGAGCGCTAACTGCTTCTAAAGCATGTGAACCACAGGCCGTTATGTCAGTCCATGGACCATCTTCATCTGCAGCTTTAGCATCTTTTGGCTAGCTGGTAACATCACCTTCAGGACAGGTGAACAGCTAGCATTAGCATCCTTTTTCAGCACAGGTAGCATTAGCTTCCTTTAGGATTGGTTAACAGGTAGTGTTAGCATCTTTCAGGACAGGTGAACAGCTAGCATCAGCGTTCTTTTGCAGCACAGGTAGCATTAGCATCCTGCAGCCTTAGTGGGGCCTCTGCAACACTAAGCTGACTGCTTGAGGTCATATTTCATACATGCAGCATGTGTTTCTGATTATTCTGACACAGGCTCTGCTCGTCAGGTGACGTATTTGTTCTGCTCATCATGACGTCCATTTTCCAAACCAGCACAAAGCTGAAAGGAGAAAATGTGATTTAATGTGAGTTTGGACGTGGGTGGGAGCAGCAGGAGGCATTTGAGAAGGAGCACTTTTGTTTTAAAGGGCAGCAGCTCTGCACTTTTCATGAATAACGGACTCAAACTCCAAAATAAATCAAATAAAAGAGCATCTGAGCTGCTGCTGATTAATATTTATAAAGACAGAGTGAGTTGTCAACCACCGGGGCCTCTGCTGCGATGGTTTCCAGAGACTTGAGAGGGATAATGAGTGAAAAGAACCAAGCTCGTTTTCATTTTCTTAATTGACAGAGAAAATTTTCTATTTCCAGCTTTTCTCATAATGAGAGAACAGGACAAATGTGAATGAAAGGCACGAAGCAGCGTGCGTGGATAATCGTTTTAATGTGCTGTCAATTCTTAAAACGTACGCCGTGTGCTAACAGGAGGAAAAACAGGTTTCCATGGTAACGGTCAGCTGTGTGCCATGATCGCTCTGTCCTGCAAAAGCACAAATGCATCACTTATTATTGTATTATCCTGGTTTTATTCAAAACATTTTCACATCTTTACTGAATTAGACCTTGAATTTGGACCAAAGGGTAAAAACTAAACTAGTGACAGAGAGAGTTCACAAACTGACACAGACCAGGTCACAAACTGACACAGACCACCTGACCAGGTCACAAACTGACACAGACCAGGTCCAGTCACAGCAAACCAAACGAAGATGTGGTTCTATTCAAATCAGCTGTTCATCAGTCAAATCACACACAGACACGCAAACGCAGACACGCACACACACACACAGACACCCACACACGCACACACATGCACGCACAAACACACACATGCATGCAGATGCACGCACATCATTTGCATTTGCTGCTGTCTGTCATAAAAACAGGATGTGTGCATGGAAACACACTCGAGATGTTGCAGCATGGCGCAGGAGACACTGAAAACTAACAGTAAAGCAACAAACACAGCAACAGGAACCAGGATCCAAACATAAGCCACATCAGATCCACAGTTTACTTTGTTACTGTATCCCACAATGCAAAGCGTCAGGACCGTCACAGTGTGCAGTCAGTGAGCAGGTGCCCCCCAGTGTCAGCTGATGTTCTGTGGCTGCAGAGTTGGTGGCGGTCTCCATGTGTGGAGATCTGAAGTGGATCCAGCCTCAGCCTCAGCCTCAGCCTCAGCCTCAGCCTCAGCCTCAGCCTCAGCCTCAGCCTCAGCTCAGCTCAGCTCAGCTCAGCTCAGCGCTCTGATGGGTCAGAGTTGTTTTCAAAGATCCAGGAACACTTCGCTGTGACAGCAGATCATCTGGGTTATCCGGGTCGTTGTGATGACATGAGGTGTGATTTACTGTAACCTCAGTCCCAGTGACGCAGTTGTGATATGAAATATGAGATGATTAACGTCTGCTGCTGCAGTCTGTTCATACGGAGTTACTGAGTCTTTAGGAGGTGTGTGTGTGTGTGTGTGTGTGTGAGACATCAGCGACTCTTCCAGCTGAGAAAACCCTGATTACTGTCATTCAGCAGCTTGTTTGTAACCGTCCGACTGAGAATAAACTCTGAAACAGAAGCAGCCAATGAGGAAACAGCTGGTTTGTTATTGGTGCAAACTGTTTGTAATTAGACTTTAATTAGAGTTTAACATTAAACCTCAGAGCGTCTCCCTGTGTGAGTGTGTGTGTCTGTGTGAGTGTGTGTGTGTGTGTCTGTGTGTGTGTGTGTGTGTCTGTGTGTGTGTGTGTGTGTGTGTGTGTGTCTGCGTGTGAGTATCTGTGTCTGTGTGTGTGAGTGTGTGTGTCTGCGTGTGTCTGTGTGTGTGTGTGTGTGTGTCTGTGTGTGTGTGTGTGTGTGTGTGAATGTGTGTGTGTGTCTGTGTGTGTGTGTGTGTCTGTGTGTGTCTGTCTGTGTGTCTGTCTGTGTGCTGTGTGTGTGTGTGTCTGTGTGTGTGAGTGTGTGTCTGTGTGTGTGAGTGTGTGTCTGTGTCTGTGTGTGTCTGTGTGTGTGAGTGTGTGTCTGTGTGTGCTGTGTGTGTGTGTGTGTGTCTGTGTGTGTGTGTGTGTCTGTGTGTGTGTGTGTGAGTGTGTGTGTGTGTGTCTGTGTGTGTGAGTGTGTGTCTGTGTGTGCTGTGTGTGTGTGTGTGTCTGTGTGTGTGTGTGTGTGTGAGTGTGTGTGTGTCTGTGTGTGTGTGTGTGTCTGTGTGTGTGAGTGTGTGAGTGTGTGTGTGTGTGTGTGTCTGCAGGATTTGTTGTTTAATGAGCCTGACCTCCCCTCAGAGACTGCAGCAGGTAGATTTGCTGTTGACACAACACTGGCGTGCAACTGGTTGGTTGTAAACAAACAATGTCTGCTGCGCCATGATGCACGTTGACGCCGCCGCTCTCTGCACGCCGCCGCTCTCTGCACACCGCCGCTCGGCAACAGAAGCCACAGACTTTCACGTCTTTGGCTTCGGCCCATTTCGCTGGCGTCCAGCCTGCTTCAGGAAACTGCTGAAACCTTTTTTTAAAAATTGAACTTTTTATTTTTGAGATGTTTTTAAAAATGGATGTTCAGAATCAGTGGAGGAGCTGAGAGACGCAGACAGGAAGTACAGACGGACTGATGGGCTGCAGACATAACACTCGTTATACATCAGAGGCAGAGATGCAGAGGAACAGTCCAGCAGATCGTTATAGATGAACAGTTTAATTCGATGATGACTCAGCAGTTTATCACAGCTGGTGATGACTCAGCAGTGTTTACTTAAAAACAGGTTTGAGTCCAAACAATTTGAACTTTCATTAAAGTCAACTCCAGAGCAACGTGGGACGCTGCAGCACATTTCACAGCTCATATCTGTGATTATCGGTCAGTTTGGATGTTAGTCTGCGGCGTCCTCACGCCGGGCTGCGGCAGGGAGAGTCGGCGGGGTCGGCTGAGGCGAGCTGATGAGGCTTAAAGCTGCTCTGATCTCTCTGCGATGGAGGAGGAGGCTTTGGAGGTGTGACAAACAGAGAGGACGTCTGCCCCGAAGGCTCCGATTAAATCAGAGGGAACATTAAAGTCTCCGTCCTCCTCCTCCTCGTTAAGCGGCTCCAGCTCTGTCTCTGATGTACTGAAGAGGGAACATGTGACGATAAGAACAGAAGAAGAAGAAGATCCAACGTTTAAACCAGGACGAGGTGATGGATGAGGAGCTGCAGGGACTGGGACACTGGGGGAATGACGTCTGAGGAGACGATCCCTTCAGGATCCATCCTGGAGCTGCACTTGGTTAATATCGGACACGCCGGCCCATAATGCAATTGTGTGGATTCAGCGCGGCCTGTTTCTCAGCGGTGTGCGGTGGCAGCTTTCATTCAGCCCTGGCTGTTTGCGTCTGTCTGAGCTTTTTGTTTTTATTGTTCTTTATGAGATTTTGCATTTTTCACTCAGGATCCACTTACTGGCTCCTCTCTGGAGCTTTCAGTCAGGCCTGGGTGTCCTCGGTCGTCATGGAGAGGTTCAGGTTGCAAACACAGGAAGGACTCGTTAAAACTCTTCCAGAGGTGACGAATAAGCATGAATTAATTGTAACTAACAGCTTCTTAAAGGTTAAAGACTGACGTGATTTTAAAGGTGTTACATTTTAATTTCCTGCTTTCCGCCTGCTCACTGGAGCTCTGAGCTAAATGCTAATGTCACCACATGGCTATGCTAACATGCTAACAATGTGTGATGAGTGTGAACATGTTAGCATGCTAACATTTGCTAATTACCAGTAAACACAGCCGAGGCTGATGGGAAACTGACGGTGAAGAACGGTGTGAACACACACACACACACACTGTCCTGCTTTATATTCACGTCACTTTGTGGAAACTGTCGTGTTTTTGCTGACGTCGACCTTTTTAACTGACACTTTGACCTTTTCGTGCCGGCTTCCTGTCGGTCCTCTCGTTAGCGTGTAAACAGAGGAGCGTCGCCGTCCTGGAAACTTCTCCTGCCCCCGAACAGACGCGAGGAGCCACCGGCTGCACCCCGACGTCAGCTCGGTTCACTTTCTAAACACAGCAGCAGGAGATGATGCACGGTGCTGCCGACGATCAGAAGACGGGTTTGTTTGACAGTTCAAAGGAGAGAATCTGTGATGATCGGAGCAAACGAGGACTAAATGAGAACGTGACTGCGACTTAAACAGAGTTAAACTTTACCTAACGAGTAAAATAAGCTTGGATCATCTCTGCGTCAGGGTGAATGTCTGTAGTCGGCCTGCGTCACCCTGCAGCTGGT
Organism: Datnioides undecimradiatus; assembly: GCA_008933995.1. Lineage (NCBI taxonomy): Eukaryota > Metazoa > Chordata > Actinopteri > Lobotiformes > Datnioididae > Datnioides > Datnioides undecimradiatus. Next base: position 104,070 of record WARS01000130.1, on the reverse strand, counting down.
CCTGTCACAGTGGGGCTTGATGATGGCGAGCTAACAGCCGTCGCTACGGGCGTGGTTACACTTTTCACAAGTGGACGCTGACACGAAGTGCAACACGTCTGACCTGAGGAAACACCTGGTCACACACATGATCTGAGCGAGTGACAGTTAGTCTGGAGGCTACGTGTCCTACGTGTTAGCGTGTCTTTTGTTTCATCTTACTGGTGCTGTTTGACGTTAGCTTAGCATTTTAACCGTGGTTAGCTAACACATGGTGCCAGACTGAGAGTGGCTGCAGGTTTCAGAGTGAAGGGGAGGAGGCGTTAATCAGTGAGATCAGACGTGTTTATGATCTTATGAACAGTTAGCTCACGGTACCCTGCTGGCTAACCACTGGTTACTGAACAAACATGACGAACGAATCAGAAACAACTTTATTAATAGAACTATAACAATAATTCCTGACTAATTATAAATAATAAAATAATTCTTGATGGTGATGAGTGACAGGCAGCTAAGGTCGTCAGGTGATCGTGATGTTCGGCTTCATTGATGAACATGAGTATTTGTCTTTTGACGTCTTATTAATTAATTGGCAGATTCATCAGTAATGAGAAGAATAATTCGTTTCAGTGGTTTTAATCTCTTTGGTTCGTCCCCGATCACAGATTTCCATTTTTAAAAGAACCGGACTGAGAATGGAAGATTAATAATAATCATCAATAACAGAACAATAGGTTTGATATTTCAGCGCCGAGCGATCAAACTAATGCAAAGTGATGTTTGTGGAACACGTGTCGCGCTCTGAGCCGCCGGCCTGCTGGCCAGTTATTAACTGAAGTCATAACTTTGAGGCGGTTGATGGACGTGTCCCACTTTGTGCCCACGCTGGATTTAAGTGACACCTCGCCTCCATGTTTGGCTCCTGAGGCGGAGCTGGCCCGCTTTTGTCACACTGTCAGCTGAAACCTCAGCTGTGACGCCGCGTGACGGCGGCCCCGAGAAAACTTTGGTGACCCGGAGACGGAGCGGCGACGGCAGCTCGGGCGTCGACTCCAGAGGTGACACAACTGAGAGGAGCGACTCTGCTCTGCGACACTGAAACAGCATCTAATACCTGCACTTCCTGTTTTTAACTGAAGCATATAAGTTTAAAATATGAAGGAAACACGACAAGATGACTGAAAGACGCACAGCGAGACTGAAACAGGTCGGCAGCTTCATCAGCCTCTGAACAGGCTGCAGAGGATCAGTCGAGTCTCATCAAACCTGCACCCTGTAGACGCTTCAGACAGGGCAGGTCTGAAAAACAAAGTGCACTCCTCCTCAAACACGACTCTGTGTACTCACATATATATTCATTTAAATGCCAACGCGCTCATGCAGATATTTAATATAATTCACATGGAGACGATGGCTAGTGTTATATTTATCATGGTTCCAAGCATCAGCAGAGAGGACACGCTGTGCTTTACTGCTCCTTAAAATAAATCATGACACAAACTCCAAATAAAGTTCTGAGGGAATAAAATACTGAAGTGATCAGTCTCCCCTCAGCAGGCCGGTGTCCCGCTGCAACAATTACATTTATTTAATGTTTCTGTATCGAGACGCTTCAGGGATCAACTTCACAACAGTGACATCAGGCAGTTTTATTATAAGATACGTTTAATTGATGCAACTGGACAAAAACAAGAAGCTGCAGCGTCAGAGCTGCAGCTCCCTGAGCGTCCACCAGAGGCTCCAGCAGCGAGTCAGTCCCCATAGACCCCCATGTTAAAATGCAGCAGTAAACATGTTTACAGCCTGGTACAAACTACGGTTTGGTCTCTGCAGCTAGTTTCCCCGTTCATGACGACTGTACGGGCTGAATTTATATAGAACTCACTGCTTTAAATCAGATTAACACCTGAAGTTATGCAGAATGAAGGGGCGGGGCTTCTTTGACTGCCTGCTATCCACCAGCTGTCTGCTGTGTTTCAGCGACCATGCGTCATTCGGCCCCGCCTCACCGCCGCCCACCTGACACCTGTTTGACCATTATTTGGATTAGCTAGGAGCCAAGATGGCCAACGTCCAGATCCACCACACACCGAGCTTCACAGTCACTCTGAACCTCTGAGTGACATCTTGCTGGCTCCGCCCCTGGTTTCACAGGTTACGGTTCGGATCTCAGGAAGCTCTGAAATCAAAACAAGCTGCAGTCACGTGTAGAAGAAGAAGAACCTGCAGGAAGCTGTAACCTGCTCTGTAAATGTGTCAGAATGAGTGAGTTCTTCATGTTTGATGGACTTTTTCAATCAAAACTCCAGTTTCCAGCTTCAGGTCTGATTTTCTGTCCTGCTTCTCTGAGTTTACATTGGTATGAGTGGAATATTTTCAGTGTTTTTCAAAGTGACAAACAGTTTGAAGACATCACTTTAGACTCTGGGACTTTTCGCAGCCAGTAAAACAAAAAGAATCCAAACTGCAGAAAAGAACAATAAGGCTCGAACAGATAATGATTCAGAGAGTTTTGATCCAAACCTGCAGGAGGCAGCTTCACTGCTCTGAGGTTCTGGTTTAATGATCTGCACAGACTCCAGCAGGGGCACGCAGCGGCCAGCATATCAATTATAGAGTCAGAGGGAGGTCCACAGTGGGATTTAATCACGGGATGTTCCAACGCGTCCACAGACGAGCAGTAAATCACTGTTCTGCATGAGCTGCACCTGTTTCATTACGCTGGTGTTTCTCTGAGCTGCCGTGTCATCGGTTCTGACGTGTGTCTGCTCATCATGCTCCTCAGTGTTTATCTGCTGCTGACACACACACACACACACACACTCCTGCTGTCTGCAGGTCAGGTGTGTGTGTCATCAACCTGTGACCTCGCTGCACATCACACAAGTTTAAACACAGTGAAAGCTCCTGAGAGTGACTCTAAATCCTGCTGCCTTGCTGCCACATTAGCATCGCAGAGCTGTAAATATCTAGAATAACTAAAATAATAACTTCTATTGATTTTTCATCTGTGCACCATTTGAATGTGTCCCACGCTTCGGTTTATGACCACAAACCTGCAGAACGGGCTTGACAGATGTTAGCATGCTAACACGCTAACGCACAATGGCTGCTTTAATCAAAGAGCTTCATGATTCGTCTCAGCTGATCTGAAATCTGCAGCTGGTATCCACCCTCAGCCCTTCCTGTCTGTCTCTACCTCCTGTCTGTATGAAACCTGCTGCACTCTGGGTTTTGTTGTGGAGCGGGAGCAGCAGGAGAGCCCGGGGATGACGGCTCGGAGGCAAGAGGAAGAGGAAGAGGAGCTGCTGTGTCTTCACTCCCGCCGTGTGCTAGAGGGAAGCTTGTGAGGTGGATGATTTCCTGAGTGTGTGTGTGTGTGTGTGTGTGTGTGTGTTGCACTCTTCCTCACCCCTGCCTGTGTCCTGTAGCTTCACGATGCCCGGCAGTCGGCTGCTTCAGAGAAAATCCACCTGAAAGTGTTTGAGCTCAGTTAAGAGCAGCCGTGGGCGAAGCTCTGTGTATATTCACTTTAATTATTGGTGTTTGGTTTATTCATAATTCATATTTTCATGAGTTCAGCAGCAGGAATCGCTGAAACAGTGGGAGGAAGCAGTGCAGGAACGAGTCTGGGATCCAGGACATTTAAACACTTTTTAAATTATTCATTTTTTATTGAACTGTAATGAAAATATTCACAGAAGAGCTGAAAGAGAGAAGCCCAGCTCTGAGGGCATTTGCACAACGCGTCCACAGTGCAAGATTTCATTTTAATATGCAGGAAAGTCGTCGTGTCGCGTCAGTCTCTGCCCACAGAACACGATGTTCCTGATTTACACACAGGGAATGGTTTTAAAACGAGGTCCCGGGTGCTCTGAGTAACAGGCTGTTAGCTGTGTAGCATGCTGAACATTAATGTTAGCTGAAACTCACTCTTCTGTTTTTAGTTTCCTCAGTATGTGAGTGAGTCTGTCTGCTGCTGTGCATGGCTGAACGCAGCTTTACCTCAAACCCAGGCATGGTGAACTGACTGCAGGTCAGTTTTAATAAAACAGTCTTTCCACCTTTGGTCCTGTGGATGATGTTGGTTGAGGCAGGGACACAGGAAACTGGAGTTAAAGCTGAGTTGAAAGTCCAGGTCATGTGACTCGAGGCTACGCATCACACTGTGAACAGAGTAAGTTTGAAACGATGCTTCAGTTTCATACAGAAGACATTTCCTGAAACTACAGTACCCATGAGCCTCGGCTGCTGTAGAAAGAACTCAGCTGCAGGAAAGTCTCAACGCTTTTTATCACAGCTGCAAACAAAACATGTTCATCACATCATTTAACTCCACCCCTCCAAGGTTGACCTCCAGCTGTGTCACATGACTTCGACAGCACACAGTGACACTCTGCAGACAGGTAACCCCAGAGGCGCGTGTGCAGTGTCGTGGATTCAAGCTGTTCATACACTGTGTGAGTGAGAGCATGAGTCATTTTGCAGTTTAAATGCATTCTGGGAAATGTAGGAGCTCATTCGCTGAGCCAGAGGTGAGAGGGTTAATTACGAGCTCAGAGAAAGGTCTTTTAAACATGATCGCGGTCACATGACATCATGACATCACATGCACAAACACGCACGCACAAACACACACACACGCACACATGCGCAAACACGCACACACACACGCACACATGCACACACGCACGCACAAACACACAAACAAATGCACACACGGACACACACACACGGATACACGCACGCACAAACACACGCACACATACACACATGCACACATGCACGCACAAACACACAAAAAAATGCACACACGGACACACACACACGGACACACGCACGCACAAACACACAAACGCACACACACACGCACAAACACACACATAAACACACACACACGCACAAACACACGCACACACACACGCACAAACACACACGCACGCACAAACACACAAACAAATGCACACACGCACACATAAACGCACGCACAAACACACGCACGCACAAACACACGCGCAAACACACACGCACGCACAAACACACGCACAAACACACACACGCACAAACACACACACACACGCGCAAACACACGCACGCACAAATAAATGCACACACGGACACACACAAACGCACAAACACACATGCACGCACGCACACACATGCACACATGCGCAAACACGCACGCACAAACACACGCACACACACACACACAAACACACGGGGTCAGTGCTCCGGGGTTCCATGCGTCCTGGTTTAATGTTGTGACTGAAGGCAGTAGCAGGGTTCATGTGTAACACAACACCTGAAACGCACCTCAGTCACTGCATTATCATGTCAGCCAATAGGAGCTCAGGCTCAGTTCTGCTGAACGCAGATGCCTCTGCCTCTCACCTGTTCACCTGTTCACCTGACAGTTTATTCATTTCATCACCGTTCACCTGCCGACTGCAGCTATAAACATTACGTTTCCTGTCTCATTCCTGTTTGCTGCACTGGGTCATGTGTTGGACTCATCTTTCATAGATACTGTCTGAGCAGTGCTGCAGGATTCATCCCACCGACTGTTGGAATCAAGTTCCAGGATCAGCGTCGACAGTCAGACATTTAAAATCTGAGAGAGATCCACGTTTTAAACTCAGCAGTGTTTCAGTGACAGAAGTGAATCAGCTGCTGAATGCATCACTGCAATGCAGGGGAGGACAGGTGAGGTTATAATGACTGTGTGTGCGTGTGTGTGTCACTCTGCAGCTGCTTTGCTTTCTGACTGAATTAAGAGCTTAATCGGCAGGATGAGGCTTACCTGGGCCAGGTGTGCCACATGCATATGAGCCAGCAGCAGCAGCTCTGCAGCAGCTGTCCTCAGGTCAGCTGTGTGTGTGTTGTGTTCAGCAGCAGCACATGTTCAGGGATCGGACAGTGCCAGCTCTGCAGCTTCGTCCCGTCTGTTGCTTGTTTCAGTTACCCTGGCTGTAAATAACCGAGTGTGACCGTGTGTTTCCAGCTTCTGCTGCGGCCTCGAGTCGTGCTGTGACAAACGGAGGCTCGTCCTGATTTTATTTAGTCTGTTTATTCCGTTCTTTTGTTGTTTCCAGTAACTGTCTCCACCGACACATGGACAGGTTTTACCTCAAAATGCTTAAAAACATGTGAAAGCAGCACAAACGCTGACACCAAACAATCAGAGTTTCAATAAACTCTTTTCTCTAATTATCAATGAACTAAAACTAAATTAAGTGCCACATCATCCCTGATCAGCTGTTTAATTAAAACTGGACGATACGAGGCGTGTTACCACGGCAACAGTCCCGAGGCTCTGCGCTTCAGTAGCCCAGTAGTTTGCTGAGTCATCGAGGTGAAGCTAAAACTTTTCTGTGAGGATGAAAATGTGAGGATCATGAATTTATTAGAGAAATAATCAGTTTAATTGGAAACACCGTGCGGGCAAGAGCCGGAGAGTTTTCATGTTTGTGTTGATTGAAACAGTTTATTCGCTGCAGACGTTTATAATGAAAGTGGCCGCAGCTTCTCCCATCGGCTCTCTGCGCCGTTGGTCATTCGCTGTTTTTTTCAATTTGTACTGGAGTGTATTGGACCCACGGTGGATTATCTTCTGAACAACCTGCATTAGTTCACAGCAGTTTCCAAGTGAGCAGCGGTGGAGTGAGATTACACCATGCATGGTAGCTGTGGGGCTGTGGACACGCTACTGTAACAGCAACACGAGCACAACACAGCCGTGGCGAACGCTACACAAAGCCAACAGAAACGGACATGAGCAGGACCTGAACACGCTCTGAGCGGCGTGCGCTGATGCTGAAAATGTTGTAACGGAGCCTCAGTCATGAACTCAACCAGAGGACGAGAGGAGGAAGAACTGAGACGAGACGGCTAATGTTTACAGAGACGGTGCATTAACGATGGGACAGATGGTCCAGTTCGTTGAAGTGACAGATCATCAAATCTGACGTTCGACACAGTTATCAAAGTAGTAAACACAATTGTCAGTCAGAGCTGAGGACATCCTGCACAATGATGAACTGAACAATTTCCCTGTGAAGCGAGGAGCGCTCTGACGACGGAGCCGGGGTGCTCCCACAGTGTCGCCGCTTTCAGGACATTCACTCATTCATTTATGAACAGTCACGGCCTGAGATTGATGGCGTGTATGCTTCCATAGTGGATCAAAACAGCAGAGCTCCAGCAGCGATCAAGCGTCAAACTCTGCCAGACCTCTGCAGGAGCTTATCCTCTCGATAAGCTTCCAAACCAGCACTGAGGTTAAGATTTCAAAGCAGCGTTTGAAGCAGTTATCTATATAAGAGAGTATGGTGAACACCAGCAGAGTCCTAGTTTACATAGGATGGATGTGCACCACCTCTGGAGTCTGCATGGTCTGCAGAGACCACCCTGCAGGCAAAAGATCAAACTCCAGACCTGGGGCCAGAAAACCTCCACAGTGAAGAGCTGAGGACCTTGAACCGGCAGAGAGAGAGAGAGAGAGAGAGAGAGGGAGAGCAGCCAGGGATTAGCTTTTATTCCTGCAGGGCATTGATTGTTGATGCACTGATGGTCGGCGGCGGTCATCCTGTCGGGTTTCATTCATTCACCCCGAGACTCGTTCTCTGTTGTATCGCCTGAAACGACCTCTGCTGAAAGGCTCCCCCTGAGGTCTGAGTCACAAACCTTCATCTGAAAGAGGCCCTCACATGGAAGCGCAGCTCTGGGGTGATTTATAAAATTTCCCTCCGTGACTCTGAGAGGAAACAGCTTTTTATCTGCAGGAGGAGGTGTGGTGGCATTCTGACCTGGTGGCGAGCGGAGGGTGGCGCACATCGCGGGCTGGATTTGCGCCGAAGAGGACGAAATGTTCCCTCTGTGGCAGCTTATCAAAACTGAGCCTCCAGTTGTGAGTTTGTTCGAGGAATTTAAAATACATCCTGGCTGCACGGTTGCAGGGCTGCGAGCATGAGATCAGGCTGCACGGCTGGAGCCTCGATGAGCGACTCATTCCTCATCTTCCTGTTGAATTCATGCGTGCGAACACAGGAGCAAACTCATTACTGTTTGATAAATGATGTCAACAGGAAGTCAGATGTTGTTTTACAGAGAACTTCTTCTTCAGACTTAACTCAGTTTGACGTTGTCCGTGTTATTTATGGTCTGGCACCTGGACTGGTCATGAAATGGAACATTGCTGGTTATACAAGAGCTTTGAAGTCAGTATGAAAAGGCCACGGCCACTGATGCAAGAAGAGAAGAGGCCAATCAGAGGTGTGAATCACAGCGCACTCAGCCGCTGCAGACGAATATGTACCAATAAATGCGTCATTACAGCACAAACTACATATTTCCATACTTTCTTCAGGTGGATCGGACCAGAATGCAGCTTGATTTGTGACCAAACAGTAAGGGTGACAGGTGGGATGGAGTCCTCTGGTTAATTTGGATCTAAACGTCTGAATAACTGAATGCTAATTTGTTATTCTGAGAATGCTAACTCATTAGTGTGACACACTAACTCAGTAGTTTTAGGATGCTAACTCGACAGTTTGAGAAAGTTTCTCTAACCTTTGTTAGACATGAAAAGTCTTTATTTTGACATCAATCCTTTATTATGGACATTAACTCATGTTTTGGGAATGCTAACTCATTACTTTGACATGCTCACTCATTATTTGAGAGTGCTAATTCATTATTTGAGAGAGATTACCTGAGAGTGATAACTCATTACTTTGACATGCTAACTCATTACATTGACATGCTAACTCATTTAGAAATGCTAACTCATTTAGAAATGCTAACTCATTCTTTAGCAGGATGCTACTTTGAGGATTTTTCCTGCTCTTTATGACTGAATCAGATTTTTTTTATCACAGAGGCAGAAATGGTCGTGTTCACGTCGCGACTCTCTGACGACTGAAAGGAAACAGTTTTCAGCTGCTGAACGAGCCACAGAGCTTATTCTGAAGCTGGGTGAGAGCGTCGACACGTCTGTCAGGGAAGGTGAGGCGGCAGGGAGCGGTTACTGCAGGGCGAGCTTACAGGAACAGGAGGAGCTGGAGTATTGAAGCTGCCGTTTAAATGCTTCTGTACTGTAATGTTATCCTGAAATGGAAAAACGCATTTTACTGCAGGTGTAACTGCATCGTGATCAGTTCATCTGGCTCACAGTGTGTTTTAACAGTAATGTGCTGATTGTGTCGTTTACGGTCACGTTTATTCAACAGAACTGCATGAAAATTGATGCAGTACAGGTGGAAAGTTATTGATATACAGTAAGAAACAACTCACCTGTAAAACACATTATTCATCTCTTCAGAGGAGCCAACACGCTGGCGCTGCAACACAAACTCACACGCTGACACCATATCTCTGCACAAAGAAAGGAAAACTTCACGTTACCTTTGCTGAAATTACAGGAGGACAAATATCAAGAACTTGTGCTGACGGCATTTTAAAGAGTTTGTGAGTTCCCAAAACTCCAAACTCTGTTTAAAGTGAGTCTGGGGCTGATCTGCAGCCAGATCACATCACAGGTGTGCAAGTGTGCAGGACGAGGCAGGATGCGACACGCTGTACGTTTGAAAACTGATGTCAACATCAAAAATGCTTTGATGCTGTAGAGAGAAGTTAAGATGAGCATTTATTTGATGTCTCCTCAGCATCAATTAGTTGAGCTAATTAAAGCTGAAGTGACATCACGGACCTCGAGCAGCGATCCAGCCTCCAGTTCCTCCTCCTGTTTACAAGGAGGATGAACTCCCATGGAGTGTCTGAAGCATTTATCTATAGAGCGAGTATGGGAACACCAGCAGAGTACTAGTTTGCATAGTTTATATGGTTGTGAACCACCTCTGGAGTCCGGACGCTGCTGCTGGTCTGCAGACATCAGACTTCACAGCCGGAGCAGCGCAGCAGGGATGCAGGCAGGAGTTTGGCACTGGTTATGATGTTAATGCTGAAGGTTAAAACAGTTAAAACAGAAGAAGCCGAGCACGTCAGTGTAACGTGTCACGTGTCCTTGAACATCTCCTGCATGTCCTGAGACGACACCGGCTGAGAACTTTGAGGTCTTAGGCTCCACCTGGGGCCAGATTCACAAAGTTTCTGCGATCGCTCTCAGGAAGCTTTTAGCTGAGCCTGAAATCCCGGGAAGCAGTCCCAGTTTGATTTAGAGCAGTGCGAAGAGATGGAGCGCGCTGAAAAATTAATCCCAGAGCAAGTGAGTGGTGGCTGGGGTGGAGAGAGATGGAGGGAGAGAGGGCAGCTGTGGTCACAGAGATGCTGAGTCACTGATTATTATTATTAATAATAAACATATTATCAAAATGTGAGGCAGCAGCTTTTTATTATAATGAACAGGAAGGATCGTCAGAGCCTCGCAGCTGTTTCGGGTTCAAACATGAACGTTATCACCTTGCTTTTGTTCTGGAGCCTTAATGAGAAGCTGCGGTGATTTGCCTCTGAGTCGCCAGCCAATCAGATTGATGCCTACACAGTTTACCTGTCCCGGCGTGGGTTAAACCTGCAGAGAGAGGTGGCCTGGAGAAGCCTGTGGCAGGTATTCAGGTGCGACACATCATTGTATTAAAGCAGAGACTCAGCTTCAATGCTCTGCACAGACTCTGGAGTCACAGAAACACATCACCACACACTGACTCTGACTCACACAGCAGATACACTGCTGACTCAGCAGGAGCAGCAGCTCTGAGGCTGATCGTCAACAGGTGAGCATCAGCTGTTTAATCGTCCGACTGATTCCTTCTGAAAGTTTGTGTTGAAACACTGAAAACGTCTGAGGAACATTGGAATATTTCTGTGATTCAGTTTTGAGTCAAAGATCTAAAATGATCAAAAGAACGATCCATCCCCATTTTACTGCTGGGGGACACGGACAGCGAGCACATCTCTCGTTTCTCCTGCTCTCCCGTTTTTCATCATTCGCCGCCGCAGCAGGAAGCTCAAATTGAGGAAAATGTGACTTCTAATGAAGTCGGGGCTGCAGAGGCTGCAGGCAGCATCCAACATCAATATCATAAAGATCCAGCTGACCAGGGGCCAGTCGATCATGTTTCATCATGGCAACAAGATTCTGCCTGCAGACCCGAGCAGCGCAGCGGATTAACCCTTTAAGTCATACAGTGAGGCAAGCTCCAACGTTTCCAGATAAATTAATATAACAACAAAAACCAAGAGCTGATCTTTAAGATCATAATTAATATTAACCAAAGTCGGAGCAGGAGGTGGAATTAATGAAGGCAGATGAGGACACGCAGGCAGACAGTGGCATGAGGTGCTCGTATCTGAGTTTACATCTGATGTTTATCTCTGACCAGAAACAATCCTGCTTATGACAGCAGAAACAGGCACGAACGTCAGTGCAGGAGCAGCATTTTAATAACATCTGTTCTTTGCTTCGTCACTGAGTAACGTCCTGGAGGGGCAGCGAGCCGAGCTGCTGCTAACGTTTGCTCAGCTTGTTTCTCTGATAACTTCAGATCCAGACGTCCGACGACTGAAATCCCCTAGTTATGCTGCTATAGGCCGAGGCTGCTGGGGGACATCCCATGATCGTCTCCACACTCCTCCTCTTCCCTCTCTCTCCTTAAACTCCATTAACTCTGTGTCCTCTCTCCCCTAGTGCTGTGCTTGTTTCTCTCTGGTCTCTCTCTCTCTGTACCTCTCTACAGATACCTGTGGCTCCAGAGCTGAACATCTGATCTGTGGCTCCACCGACCTGCTCAGTGTCCTCTGCTGCCTATTGCTGTCATTTGCTGTCATTATTCTATATTGTTCTCTCTCTCTCTCTCTCTCTCTCTCTCTCTCTCTCTCTCTCTCCCCCCCCCCCCCCCCAACCGGTCAAGACAGATGTCTGTCCACCCTGATCCAGGATCTGTCCAAGGTTTCTGTCTGTTAAAGGAAGTTTTTCCTTGCCACTGTTGCCAAGTGCTTGCTCATGGTGGAACTGTTGGGTGTAACTAACAGTAATGAGTGTGGTCTAGACCTGCTCTGTTTGTAAAGTGCCCTGAGATGACTTTTTGTTGTGAATTGGCGCTATATAAATAAAATTGAATTGAATTGAATTGAATTGAAATCATTGGGTAATAACAGAGACTTGGAGCCATGCTGAGATGGTAAAATTAAAGTTATGCGTCTGCATTAAATACACAGTTCAATACAACGTGACTCATTTGGTTCTGTGGAAGCTTTTAAAGCCCCACTGAGGTCAGAATGAGGATGTCAGTGGTGAAACAAGCCTTCGCTCCCGCGGCGCCTTTAATGTCATCAGTCCTCACCGTCGGGAAGCTGCAGATATAAAGTTTACACACAGGGTGATGAGGCTAACTCGCCCCCTATGCTGACTGGCTGAAATACCAGACCACAGAGGGATTCACTGTGACCAAGAACCAGACATCAAGGCCACCAAGAAGGTCTGCCAAGCTCTGATCAAAGACCTCCAGAAGAAGTTCTGCAGAAGATGAACCCTGGAGACTGATCCTGCTCCAGGATCCAGCTGTGGACCAGGGGATCGTCCGGTGTTTGCAGGCCCACATCTGAACATCACAGAAAGCTGCTTCCCCCCGCTGGTGGAACATCCTGCTCGGGGTCCTGCCGTTCAGTGCAGGCGTACTGAGCGCGTAAGGAACATTTTTAACTTTAAGTTTTAACTTTAAACAAACTTTCCTGGGCCGAACGCACAGAAGCTGTGCAGTGAACCTCAGCTCTTCACTCATTAAACTGCAGAAGTTCCTTGTTCCCTCCTGCAGAGCCGACGCTGTAAGTAGGACACGTCCCATCATGAGGAACCATGTCGCACACTAATGCGTGCGCAGCGTGCAGCTCGCGTGCAGCCTCTCCACATCAAAGGCTCCACTCTGATCGGGATTACTGTGTAATGTATGGATGGGACGTTATCTTTGAACCGCTTTAACACAGAAACTGAAATTAATTACTGCTCCACAGTGGAGCGCTGCGGCGGCTGACGACCCCCCAACTGCGTCCCCCCCTCCTCACACCCACTCCCACCCAGCACAACCTCCCACCCGCTCTGCCTTTATCTCCTCTTTGTAGGGGTGGCTCACCCCTACACATTAAGCACAGCGGGAGTCGTGTTGCTCCCATGCTGCGCTGCAGACACAGACCCGGGGCGGGGGGTCGGTGCTCGATGATTACATGAACTCTGAAATCAGTCACATTCATTCATCCTCACAGGGTCTCATCAGCACCTGGGAAGAAAATGGCACGCTGGAGGAGAAACTTTCCCCCGCAGGTACTTTTCCCCGGGGAGCACTTCATCATTCACAGGTAGCTCTAGGACGGACGTGTGCGAGTCGCATTAAAGGATCGAGGCTTTCCAGACGACAGCTCTGCCTGAGAGACACTGACTCACTGCACACTCACAGAACACTGAACAGGCCTGAGCTGGTCGGCTGGACTCCTGCAGAACAGACCTGAGTTTGGTTTAATCATTATCAGCGTTTGATTTTGCAGTGAATCAAAAAGACATGAAATTAGTTAAAAACTTCAAAAATGAATATGCAACAACTGTGAGCGTGCAGCAGGCCTTTTAGCTTTGCCGGTTTGTTAACGTCCTCAGATTCAGAGACAGAATAAGTTTCATTGTTCTTGATAAAATCAGAGAGCTTGTGAAAGTTTGTGGTCTGTGACAGATCTTCCTCAGCTGGAGAAACGTTTCTGCAAACTGCTTAAAACGTCTTTATATTTAAAGTTTGTACCATCAAACCTTCGTTCAGTTCATGTTGCAGCTGTTTCATGTATCTATTTGACTGTGAAGCTGCAGCTTTAACTGAAACGTCAGGACGCTGGAGTCGTTCTGAAGTGATTGAACTGAAACAGGCTGTTTTCGCTTCAGAGCTCGAGAACTTCTGCTTCTATTTCCAGATGTGATCGAAAAATGCAAATGAAGAGCTGCGAAACACGGATCAAGTGCAGCGGTGTCATTAATCAAACAGCTGTCCACAGCTTTTCATTTCCTGTCAGAGGAAAACAGATTCTTCTTCCTCCTGTTTCCTCATGAAACCACTGAGTGACAGGACTGAATCCAAATGCACGACTGGACTCAAAAGTTTCAAAAAACACAAGTTTATTAAACCAAAGTCACAACAGAAATTCACTCCGTCTAGGAGGCAAAGGTACAAACTAACATTCACTCTGGCGAGGATGGAAAATGAGCGAACATAAATCTCTCTTTTGAGGAAACTAAAAATCAGTCTTTTGAGGAAAACGGTAAGGAACAAGGTTGACAAAGTAACAACAGAAAATATCTAAGATTCAATCAGTAACTTGGCAAAACACTTAACAGACGTAGGAAGCATGGACATGGACGTGGAGCAAGCTGTCACCATCACAGACGAGACGAACTGGCACAAGACAAGGGAAACGCAGACGATATATACACACTGGGATCAGGGGAACAGGTGGAGACAATCAGGGCAGGGAAGACAATCACACTGGCGGGAAGCACACGAGGAAGGGCAAGTCACCTGAAATGAAAGGGAAGTTAATACTTTCAAAATAAAACAGGAAGCACGAGACCAGACAAACACTGGACAGCACAAAACACGACTAACTTAACTAGACCATGACACCGAGCTGTGACGGCTGCTGCAGCTTCGGAGGCTTGTGCACCTTCAGCCTGTTGTCACATGCACAGCAGAGCTTTAAGCTACATATAAAATGTCGGCCTGATGATGACGTGAGGTGGAAAACTATGATGCAAACACTGCAAACACGTCTTCAGTAAGTTTCATCATTCTCATGTCGTCCTCGTGTCTGTTGGTGCAAACTCAGGCTTGCTGACGGTAAAGCACATTTAATATCTCTAACGCAGCTCTTATCTGTCACCATCCCCTGAAATCCATAAAGGACAAGGTCACCGTCGCCTGATCTCTGGGAGCCGCCATGTGTGACAGGTGGTTTATAAAGACTGAGTGAAACTCAGACTCTGTTCTGCACTAAAGTTCTCAAAGACAAAGATGTTGTAACTCTGTGAGGAGAGTCCGTCACAACATGAGGATCCACAAAGCGAGAAGGATTCCTCGTCTGTGACCGTGAACGTCTGCACGACGTGAGAAAGTTGAGATCTTTCACTGGTTAAACTAAAACCTTTGAGCTGCTGGAGGCACGAGCAGGGTTCATCCTCTGGGGAACATCACCGACCTTCATCAGCCAACGCATCAAACAGTCATGATGGATTCCAGTCGGGACCAACGAGACAGAAGAAGAGATGACTCTTTGAACCTGTCACTCGCCTCCTCTGCTCCGTGGGAAACGTCACTTCTCTGACTTCTGTCTTTATCCCAACAGCAGAACGAAGCTGCCAAACGTTTAATCCCTCCAAGATTCACAGGAAAAGAGACAGAAACCAGCTGCAGTTCGTTATCTGACTCACACAGGCACTGATCAAACATTACAAATGAGTTGACGGAGAGGAGGAGAAAGGAGGGAGGAAGCAAGGACAGAAGGAGGAACCAGGGGAGCAAGGAGGCAGGAGGTGGGCTTAGAGGAAGAGAAGAAGAGTAAACAAGGAGGAGGAGAGGAACCGAGGGAGAGTGAGCAACAATAAACAACAAGAAATAATAAAAAAACAAAGAGGAAAGAGAGGAGAGGAAGAGCGGGGTAAGAGGATAGAGTTAGGAAGGGAGGATGAGAAGCCGCCAAAGAAGAGACAGAAGAAGGAGGAGGAGGAGGAGGAGGATGAAGATTAAAGAGGATAAAAAGCAAAGGAGGAGGAGACACAAGGGGGAGACTAGGAGGTAAAGTTACATTAGCAAGAGGAGGAGGAAGGGACAGAAGGAGAGGAAACAAGGGAACAAGGGGAAAAGAGGTATGGGTAGGTCACACAGGAGAGAGGAAAGGAAAGAAAAGGTGAGGAGACGAGGAGGTAAGGTGACGAGTAGGAGATGAATGGAAAGAAGGACAGGTACAAGGAAACAAGGAGACAAGGACAGATTTGGCTGAGATCAAAGTGAGATCAGGAGGAGAGGAAACAGGAGTCAAAGGGAAAGGAAGCAAGGAGAAGAGACACAGGAGAGGAGGCTAGGGGGTAAGGTTAGGTAAGAGGAGACGAGGAAAGAAACAGAAGAAGGAAGGAATGAAAAAAGGAGGAGAGATAAGATTAGGAAAGGAAGGAGGATTTACGTGAGGAAAGGAAGCAAGGAAATGGCATTTAAGGTTAGAGGAAAGGAGAGAGGAGAGGAAACATGACGGAAAGGAGGATAAAAAGGAAATGAGGACAGATGATTAGGAGGGAGGGAGGCAGGTGTGTCAGACGCTGCAGCCTGTTTCAGCCTGCTTGGCTTGGTTCCACCTCTGACCTTTGAGGCTGACCTCTGACCCGGGTCGATCCCGGAGGCATTGGCGGAGTCGCTGTTTGCTCTTTGTAATAAATAAATAACAGTTTTATTGTTTTGATGCTGTTGGACACGTGTCACTTCACTTCCTGTGGAGCTGACGACAGTAAACAAACGTACAGAGTACCTCTCTGGTTCATTGGGCTGTGGACTTGGTCTTATTTCCATAGACCAAGAAAAGGCTTTTGACCGGGTTGAACACCAGTACCTGTGGCAGACGCTGAAAGCCTTTGGTTTCAGCTCTGGTCTTATAGCCAAGATCCAGGTTTTGTACAGTGACATTGAGAGTGTATTTAAGATTAGCGGTGGTTTGAGCGCTCCAGAGGGGAGTTCAGAGGGGAGTCAGGCAGGGCTGCTCCCTGTCCGGCATGCTCTACTCTCTGGCCTTAGAGCCCCTCCTGCACCGCCTGAGGACAGACCTCTCTGGGGTCCAACTCCCAGGTTGTGAGAAGGTTTTTAAATTGTCTGCCTACGCTGATGATGTGATCGTCCTAGTAAACAAACAGGTTGACATTGATGTTTTAGTGATGAATGTTAATAACTTCAGCCTGATTTCTTCTGCAAAGGTAAACTGGGGGAAAAGTGATGCACTGATTGTTGGTGAGGGGTTACGGAGGGAACTGATTTTACCGGGGGGGCTAACATGGAACACAACAGGACTTAAATATCTGGGCGTGCACCTTGGGGATGAGCGCTCTGTACAACAAAACTGGGACAACATGTTGGAGAAGGTTGAAGGAAGAATGAAAAGGTGGAAGTGGATTTTACCCAAACTGTCTTTTAAAGGTCGTGTTTTAATCATCAACAGCTTAGTGTCCTCCATGCTCTGGCATCGTCTGTCGTGCCTGGACCCTCCAACCCACCTGCTGGGCAAAGTTCAGGCAGTGATTGTGGATTTTTTCTGGGATCGCCTGCACTGGATCCCTCAGAGTGTGCTGTTTCTTCCTAAGGAGGAAGGAGGCCAAGGACTTGTTCATCTGGCCAGCAGGGGTGCTGCTTTTCGCCTGCAGTTCATACAGAGGTTTCTCTCTGGTCTCAAGGACCTGGTCTGGAGACCCATTGCTCAGACCATTCTGGGTAGGTGTGGTGGTTTGGGACTGGCTGAAACTCTGTTTTTAATGGACCTGCAAAGTCACAAACTGGAGGGTTTGCCAAGATTTTATCGTGGACTTTTTGGGGTGTGGGGCCTGTTCACCAAGGAGAGGCTTCAGAGCTGCAGCTCACTGTTCTGGCTGCTGCAGGAGCCGCTGGTCTTTGGGACCCGCTTCACCACCCCGCGTGCAGTGGGATCTTCTGCACTGACGCGGCTCTGCTCAGCAGGTGTCTTGACTCTGGAACATGTTGGTCCAGCGGTGTGGTGCACAGCTGGACGATGCTGCGGCTCTGGCCTCTCGCCTCGGGTTTAGCTCTGTCAGGTTCATCTGTCAGATGCTCAACACCTGGAAACATCAGCTGACACCGGCAGAGCTGACTCTGTTGGCTGCACACGGTGACAGCCGTGTCCTCCCTGACAACACTGACCCGTTTCCAGAGCTGAGGATTGAGCCTGATTTTAAAAACTGTACGGGGTGTCTGCTGGAACTGAGCGAGTCCTGCAGAGCCCCTTTCCACACGTTGACAGGTAAAATCATGTACAGACTAATGGTGAAGGTTTTAAACAGGTCCAAACTGAATGGTCGCTCAGACACTCCATGGAGGGCTCACCTGGCTCTCGGCGGGCAGGTGAGGCCTGAGTGGAGAGCACTGTACAAACCACCGCTAACCAGGAGAGCTGCAGACCTGCAGTGGAGACTTCTGCATGGCAGCGTAGCTGTCAATGCTTTTGTCTCCGTTGTTAATCCGAACGTGTGTGAAACTTGTCCTTTCTGCCCTCAGAGGGAAACAGTCTTCCACTGCTTTGTGCACTGCTGCAGACTCGGCCCCTTGTTCCTGCTGCTGCAGCAGGTCTTCAGCAGGTTTGGGGAGGTGTTCTCCCTGCAGGTCTTCATACTGGGATACAGGTACAGTCGCAGGTGTAGACACAAGTGCCAGCTGCTGAACTTTATTCTGGGACAGGCCAAGCTGGCTGTTTATGTGAGCAGGAGAAACAAGATGGATGCTAATGTAGCTGATGATGTGAGCAGTGTGTTCGTCAGGATGGTGAAGGCCAGACTGCGCATTGACTTTAATTATTACAGCGCCGTCAGTGACGTTCAGACGTTTGTAGATATCTGGTGTCACCAGAACATCCTGTGCTCTGTTGCTGAAAATCAGCTGATCTTTGGACTCATGCTTCGCTGAATCTCTGTTGCTCAGTGTTTTGAAAATGTGTAAATAAAGAGTGTTTGAAAAATCAAAAAAAAAATCTCTCTCTCTCTCCCTCTCCCTGTCTCTCTCCCTCTCCCTGTCTCTCTCTCTCCCTCTCCCTGTCTCTCTCCCTCTCCCTGTCTCTCCCTCTCTCTCTCTCTCCCTCTCTCTCTCTCTCTCTCTCACTTGCTTGCTCTCATTTTATCAGCGCCTGCAGGCGGGGCCCCCCCCCCAGTGCTATCAGCCGAGCATGAAATACACTCATGATCAATCACGGCCGACACACTCGGGACGTGTTGAGCTCACAATGCTGAATTACATCTGTGACTGATCACTCAAACCCAGTCATGTGACTCACCTGCCACTTCAGAGACGCAGAGTGAGTCGACGGCCCGGGATGGCGCTGATGAAGAGGAGAGGCGACGCTCAGGTGGTCCCAACAGGTGGGTCAAGGCCCAGAAGTGGACGCTGTGAGTGAGATCGTGTGTGTGTGTGTGTGTGGCCCACAGAGGTCGTTTGACGTCACTCACAGCCGCTTATTAATAATCTTCTGTCTGATTGATCGCCCAGACTGATCCAAACAAAGATGGCCGCTGTTTGATGTTACCGCCCGTTTTATGGGATCATAACGCAGGCGGATCTGGAGTGTGAGCATGAATGAGCTTTTCCTCATTGTCTCAGCTGATCAGCTGTTTCACTGCCCTGTGGTTGCTGTTAAAAGCCCGATCGAACCTAAATGACTCAAACTGCTGCTGCTCGTCCTCAGCTCATGACTTTTTCAGTCCAGATTGTTTTTGTTTTGTTGGCTTTAAACGTAAATTCGATGAAATTAAATGGAACGAGCGTCACGTGATCTGAGGCATGGACTCTCCTCCTTTGCGCTGGAACCATGCAGGGCTGGTTGCCATGGTGACGTTGGGATGTAGGACCGATTAATTAGTTTGCCACATTAATTAGTGAATGTACATTAATTATTTGCTTTAATTTATGTTAAACGGTTGATTGTTTAAACTAACGCATGTGAAAACGTTTTGTAAAAGTGGAAATTCAGGTTAAAACGACGTAAATCTGCTGTGTGACGGTTAAAGTGAGTCAGTGTTTGTCGCAGTTTAAAAACGTGACTTACATGTGATTTAGTTTGATGCCGACTTGTTCTAACGCGTGTGTAAATTCAGATGATGATGAAACTAATGTATGAGAACAGTAAAAACAGCGAATCAGCAGCTGTGACACTGGGACCATGAGTGATATCACCTCTGTCTCTCTCGCTGATAACGCCACAGTGTTTGTGTGGTGTTCATGCGTCCGTACTGGATCCTGATTGGCTCTGAACGAGTTGTGATGTCATGACTCCTGCGGGAGATTTGAGGTGAAGCAGAGAAACTTTCAGCCGATAACAACAAACTGCTCCAAACATGACAGGGAAATCAAAGAGAAAATGGGATTTTCAGTTTTCAGCGTGTGTGTGTGTGTGTGTGTGTGTGTGTGTGTGTGTGTGTGAGTGTGAGGTGATGGTTCCTGAAGCTGAAATTGCATCCTGTGGGGCGTCTGACTCCTCGGGGCTGCACATAAATACAAAAACAAGATGTATGGAAGGGGGTGGAGGAGGAGCAGGGAGGAGCAGGCGGTGGAGGAGGAGCAGGAGGAGCAGGGCTTGGAGGAAGGCTGTGGTTTCAGAGTAAAGGTGAGGGATTAAGCTGCAGCACTCTGTGAGTCAGTCGCGCTCTGAATGCACCTAATTGAACATCTTAATGTGTGTATCCGCGGGCGAGCGAACAACAAGCCGACACGTCTCCTGTGAGAGATTTGGGCGCTGGAGAGGCCCCACAGCAGTGTGACAGGAAGTGGCTGTTATCACCACGGCGATGAGGGTGACATTCACAGGCGAGGCGGACGGCATCTCGGCAGCTAACAAAGCGAAATACTTGAGATTTAATAGGAGTTCATTAGCGCGGCCCGGAGGGAGGACGGGCGGATGCTGAAGAGCCTCTGATGCCTATTTATTCTGTGATTACTCGTGAAAACACGCGGACAATATTTCTGTTAGCTCTTTGTTAACTGACAGGGACCGTCATAATGTTCATTATCAGCCTCGGCAAGAAGGAGAGGGAGTGACGAACGAGTTATATTTGGGTCTGGGAAAGAATCCACAGATAAGAGAGTCACCTGAGTCCTCAACAAATTACATTTTAATTCTTTTCATTTTTATTTTGTCGGTACGATTTGAGGGAAGTGGAAATGCTGCTTGGATTAAACGTGATGTGACGGATGCGGATGTTTCCTGCAGAGGACATGTGTCTTCATGCTAAGATACAACCTGTCACTGTGCACAGGCTGCAGCTGCACCATCGCTGGGTTCACACACAACAAACCACCTCGCTGTGCAGCTACATTCATTTCAACAGCCACCGGCAGCTCTGTGAGGCTAGTCTCAGAGCTAAATGCTAACATTAGCAAGCCATTAAGCTCAAAGTAATAATGCTAACCTGCAGATGAACCTGCATGTATGTTTGTCATGATCATCATATCAATTTAGCACATTAGCATTCAGATGTTAGCGTCAAATCACTGAGTTACAATTAAAACCAGTTGATGCTACAGGAGAAGGATCTGATCAGCATCCTCACTGTGAGCATCCTGATGCTAGCATTTAGCTCAAGCCAGTCATTCTGTTAGCATGGCTGCAGACTCTTATCACGTTAGTGCTCACCAAGTTAGATACTGACACCACGAACTGTGACATCGTTATTTCTATTCTGTTATTACTTTACTTAATCTTGGCTCATTAAAAAAACAATCCAGCCACCAATCAGAGTCCAGCTGTTAGCATCAGAGCTAAGCTTAATCAGTTAGCTAGCTAGCAGCAGCATGCTACGTGGGTGTGTCTTCAGGTGTTGGTCACCTCAAACCCTGCTGAGGTGGAGAGAACACCTGAACCTTGAGGCTCATCATCCAACTCTGAATCACTGGAGCTCTCCATGTTTGTTCTGACTTTTCAACAGTCCGATCACTTTGAAATGACACGATGCAGAAGCTCAATACTCCTTCCACCTGCACTTTAAGCCTTTTCATGCTAACATGCTAACGTCAGACACTGGTGAGACAGTGATGCGGTGCCGGGGGTCAGGCGCGTTAAAAGCAGTGTGAGCACTTTGTGAAATGCACCACAGTTGTACTGTTCGTCCTGTCGGGGGGTTAAAGGGTTAGAAGAGCTTGATTAGCACCTTCGTGCCGGCGCTGCTCCATTGTCAGACGCCCTCGCTGACAGAATGAGATATTTCCATTTAAACTGCAGTGAATGGAGTCCATTCTGAAACCACCATACATTTACTTTTCCCACTCGTTGGAATGACCTCCCTCATTTGGTGTTTCATTGTGACGGCTATTACCCACCTGACAGAATGAGATATCCCACTTTAAAGCCCCTTTATATATATTTATATATATACAGTAGTGTTCAAAATAATAGTAGTCCAATGTGACTAACCAGATTAATCCAGGTTTTTAGTATATTTTTTATTGCTACATGGCAAACAATTTACCAGTAGGTGCAGTAGATTCTCAGAAAACCAACAAGACCCAGCATTCATGATATGCAGCTCCTAAGGCTGTGCAATTGGGCAATTAGTTGAAAGGGGTGTGTTCAAAAAAATAGCAGTGTGGCATTCAATCAGTGAGGTCATCAATTTTGTGAAAAAACAGGTGTGAATCAGGTGGCCCCTATTGAAGCCAGCACTTGTTGAACATGCATTTCTCTTTGAAAGCCTGAGGAAAATGGGTCGTTCAAGACATTGTTCAGAAGAACAGCGTACTTTGATTAAAAAGTTGATTGGAGAGGGGAAAACTTATAAAGACGTGCAAAAAATTATAGGCTGTTCAGCTAAAATGATCTCCAATGCCTTAAAATGGAGAGCAAAACCAGAGAGACGTGGCAGAAAACGGAAGACAACCATCAAAATGGATCGAAGAATAACCAGAATGGCAAAGGCTCAGCCAATGATCAGCTCCAGGGAGATCAAAGACAGTCTGGAGTTACCTGTAAGTACTGTGACAGTTAGATGACGTCTGTGTGAAGCTAATCTATTTACAAGAATCCCCCGCAAAGTCCCACTGTTTAAAAAAAAAGGCATGTGCAGAAGTGGTTACAATTTGCCAAAGAACACATCAACTGGCCTAAAGAGAAATGGAGGAACATTTTGTGGACTGATGAGAGTAACATTGTTCTTTTTGGGTCCAAGGGCCACAGACAGTTTGTGAGACGACCCCAAACTCTGAATTCAAGCCACAGTACACAGTGAAGACAGTGAAGCATGGTGGTGCAAGCATCATGATATGGGCATGTTTCTCCTACTATGGTGTTGGGCCTATTTATCACATACCAGGGATCATGGATCAGTTTGCATATGTCAAAATACTTGACGAGGTCATGTTGCCTTATGCTGAAGAGGACTTGCCCTTGAAATGGGTGTTTCAACAAGACAACCCCAAACACACTAGTAAACGAGCAAAATCTTGGTTCCAAACCAACAAAATTAATGTTATGGAGTGGCCAGCCCAATCCCCGGACCTTAATCCAATCGAGAACTTGTGGGGTGACATCAAAAATGCTGTTTCTGAAGCAAAACCAAGAAATGTAAATGAATTGTGGAACGTTGTTAAAGAATCTTGGAGTGGAATAACAGCTGAAAGGTGCCACAAGTTGGTTGACTCCATGCCACACAGATGTGAAGCAGTTATAAAGAACTGTGGTCATACAACTAAATATTAGTTTAGTGATTCACAGGAATGCTAAATCCTAGAAACAAAAAAGTTTGTACAAAATAGTTTTGAGTTTGTAAAGTCAACGGCAGACACTGCTATGTTTTTGAACACACCCCTTTCAACTAATTGCCCAATTGCACAGCCTTAAGAGCTGCGTATCATGAATGCTGGGTCTTGTTGGTTTTCTGAGAATCTACTGCACCTACTGGTAAATTGTTTGCCATGTAGCAATAAAAAATATACTAAAAACCTGGATTAATCTGGTTAGTCACATTGGACTACTATTATTTTGAACACTACTGTATATACACACACACGTATTCCTCTGCAGGCTGCTGGGAGAGAGCAGCTCCGGCTGTCAGAGCTGCAGCAGAAACATGCATCACAGCACCGGCTCCTGCACGTCGTCACGGCTCAGCACAATGATTTAAACTGAGCTGTAAGTTGTGTTTTATACTGTGCTTTTAATCTTATTGGCTGTTTGAAAGGGGACGTGGGAGTTTCAGTGGCTCATTCGGTTGTTATGTGATATTTAAATGAAGTGAGACACTGAAATCAGCGCAGGCGCTCAGCGGGGGAGCAGCGATCAATCACTAAATCACCTCATTTGGTGATTGGCTCTTATTAATGTGCCGTCACATTGACTCGACCTTGCAGCTGAGGCTGCTCAGCTCCCTGATACAGGACCGTGTCTCACATTCACTCTGAGGCTTCGAACCCAGCAGGTAAATAAGAGGCAGAACATCCAGGATGTTTAGCAGCTTTGTTTGTGGTTGCCATGGAGACAGTTATCATGACTTTAGCGGGTTGGTGTAATTTATGGGAGAGCTGCTTCAGAATAAGTTCATGTTGTGTTTATGGAGGCAAAAGAAGCAGAAATGATCCAAATGGCATTCTGGCTTGAACACTGTCAGTAAAAACACTGAGGACAATCATATTCTCACTTGTTGAAATGAGCTTTTACGTTTTTGTAATGATGTCATTGTGAATATTGTTGATTCACGACTCAGCGCAGAGAGAATATCGAGTGGATTTAGAGAGAAATCATGTGACCTCAGATCTGAGTGGGTTCGTCTCTATCACCTGGAGACTGCGGTGACCAATCAGAAACCTGCACACACACAGGAGCAGAGGTCGTCACGGCAGCAGCAGCATCTTCGGCGCCGCAGGTGACAGCTGATGTTCAGATGCTCTCAGCGACGCTTTTATCTCCACAGCACTCAAAAATCTCATTTTCTGATGTCACGAACAGCGAATCACAGAGCACGTTTCTGACCTGACCTCCGTGTTTGTCTGTGGCGCGCCATTTAGGAAACACAGCCTGTGAAACTCCTCGGAGGTCGTGCAGACGCCTCTCGGGCTCCTGCAGCTCGCTGTGATGAGCTCCTGTCACAGGAGCCGAGCGCGAGAAACTTCCCAAAAGTTCAATCACAATTTCTTTCTTTTGCCGACTCAGCAGTTTTCAAGGCCGTGGGTGCCGTTTGAAAGACGAGGCCGTTCAGGATGTCAGTCCGCCGCTACCCAGCACGCCTCGTCAGGCCGTTAATGTTAACATTAATGTCACAACACAAAAGCGGTTTGATTGTAGCCGAGTCGCCGCTGTCTCCGGCTTCTCCACGCCGTTTGTGCTGTGTCGATGATGTATAAACACACACCAGGGTCCGTGTGTGAGTGTGTGTCATCTAAAGATGACATTTCACTTGACATTTGTTGGTCTGGGCAGGATTAAAGCACAGAGTGCCGCCGCACGCCACTGCCTGCAGACATGTCTCACTCTCTTCAGATAAACAGCAGCATTATTAACGAGCGCAGGGACGCAGCATCACTCAGGACGAGCCTGCAGACTGAAGGAGCAGCCTCTGATGCAAACCCACCCACAGGACGGACCCCAGCACAGCAGGACGCCGTCGTTAGGTCCTCTGATGAATCATGTTTCCTCAGCGGTGCAGATCCTGTCGAGTCTTTATCACAGTTCTTCTTCTGAGTCAAAGACACACCACTCACACACATTGATCAGAACACACACTGATCAGCTGACACACATACGAGCCGTGAGCGGCAGCTGCAGGAGCTTAAGTGTGTTCAGGATGCGTGACGCCTGTCAGCCACCATGTGTTGTGTTTAAGCGTCAGTGCTGGAGATGAGTCCTGGATGTCTCCAGAGAGCAGCCTCATGGTTTCACTGACGGGTGCTGCGAGCTCGTCACAGACAGCGCTTCCTCTGGACGTCCTCGATGGTTGGAAGAGGAGTCCCCGTGATGCGTTGGGCAGTTTTCACCACCCGCTGCAGTGCCTTGCGCTCTGCGACGGTGCAGTTCCCATACCAGACTGTGACACAGTTGGTCAGGATGCACTCGATCGCACAGCGGTAGAAGTTCACCATGATGGCTGAGGACAGGTGGTGTTTCCTCAATGTCCTCAGGGAATAGAGGCGCTGGTGAGCCTTCTTGATCAGGCCGGAGGTGTTGGTGATCCAGGACAGGTCCTCCGAGATGTGGATCCCCAGGAACTTGAAGCTGGAGACACGCTCAACAGCCATCCCGTTGATATGGATTGGGTCATGCGTGCCTCCCCTCTCCCTCCTGAAGTCCACGATGAGCTCCTTAGTCTTTGTAGTGTTAAGGAGCAGGTTGTTGTTAGCGTACCACATGGCCAGGTGCTGTACCTCCTCCCTGTAGGCTGTGTCATCGTTGTTGCTGATGAGGCCAATCACCGTGGTGTCATCAGCAAACTTGATGATGGAGTTGGATCCATGCACTGGCCTGCAGTCATGGGTGAAGAGGGAGTAGAGGAATGGGCTCAGCGCACAGCCCTGTGGTACACCTGTGTTGAGTGTGATGGTGGTGGAGCAGGAGTGGCCTGACCTAACATGCTGTGGTCTGTTGGTCAGAAAGTCCATTATCCAGTGACACAGTGAGGTGTTGATGCCCAGATCTCCAAGTTTAGTGATTGGCTTGGAGGGGATGACAGTGTTGAATGCTGAGCTGAAGTCAACAAACAGCATTCGTGCATATGTGTTGTTGTTGTCCAGATGTGTGAGCACAGAGTGCAGCGCTGTAGAAACTGCGTCCTCTGTACTACTATTGCTGCGGTAGGCGAACTGATGTGGGTCCATTGTGGGTGACAGGCTGTTCTTCAGGTGTGCCAAGACCAGTCGCTTGAAGCACTTCATCACAATGGGTGTGAGTGCTACAGGGCGGTAGTCATTCAGGCACGTCGGACTGGAGTGTTTCGGCACTGGTACAATGGAGGTGGATTTGAAGCATGTTGGCACAGCTGCTTGGGCAAGGGACAGGATGAAAATGTCCGTAAAAACCCCTGCGAGCTGCTCAGCACATGCTCTGAGCACGCGGCCAGGGATGCCGTCCGGGCCAGCAGCCTTGCGTGCATTGATTCGGCTCAGTGCGGCGAGGACGTCTGTTGAGGTGAGTGTTAGGGGCTGGTGGTCTGCAGAGGGTGTGATTTTGGTGGCAGTCTCCCTGTTGTTTCTGTCAAAGCGAGCATAGAAGTCATTTAGCTCGTTCAGGAAGGAGACGTCTGTGGTTGTCGGGGTGGAGTTGCTGGGTTTGTAGTCACTGATGGCCTGAATGCCCTGCCACATGCGCCGGGGGTCGGAGTTGTTGAAATGCTCCTCTAGCTTGTAGCAGTGCTTGGCCTTTTTGATGACCCTCCTCAGGTTAG
The DNA here is from genome assembly GCA_008933995.1 of Datnioides undecimradiatus. Taxonomy (NCBI): domain Eukaryota; kingdom Metazoa; phylum Chordata; class Actinopteri; order Lobotiformes; family Datnioididae; genus Datnioides; species Datnioides undecimradiatus. The sequence goes on along the minus strand of WARS01000130.1, from coordinate 76,988 downwards.
CCCTGGATAAGCTGTAGGCCTGTGCATCACCTGATCTGAAGGCGGTGTTGTGAGCCTTCAGCAGGAGCTGCACTTCCTTGTTCATCCATGGCTTCTGATTTGGGTACGTGGTGATCTGTTTCTGTGTTGTAACACTGTCAATGGTGGTGTTGCTATAGTCCAGTACAGAGGAGGTGTAAGTGTCAATATCCGTGTGAGAGCCACAAGTAGCCTGAGAAGCAAACATACTCCAGTCCGTGTGTTGAAATCTGCCCCCGTCTGCCCCCGCTGGCCACACTTTGATGGTCGTTGTTGATGGCTTCACACGTTGAATAAGTGGTGAGTGCTTAGGGATGAGAAACAAAGAAACGTGGTCTGACTGTCCTAGGTGGAGGAGGGGGGTTGCAGTGTAAGCTCCAGATACATTTGTGTAAACATGATCCAAAGTTTTGTTTCCTCTTGTGTTGCAGGAAACATGCTGGTGGAATGTGGGGAGCACTGTCTTTAAGTTAGAGTGATTGAAATCACCTGCAGCTATAAATACAGCCTCCGGGTGGGCAGTCTGCTGTTTGCTAATGGCTGTATACAGTTCTTTCATGGCCAGCTTGGCATTAGCATCCGGTGGGATATAGGCTGCAGTTACAATAGTGGAAGTGAATTCCCTAGGCAGATAAAACAGTCTGCACCTAACCATGAGAAATTCAAGGTTAGCTGAGCAATGTCTCCCGACGATAACTGAGTCCGTACACCAAGCTTTGTTAATAGAAATGCACAGTCCTCCACCTCTGGTCTTACCGGAGTCATCGGCCGTTCTGTCTGCCCGGTGTGTGTAGCGCTGGACTAGCTGGATAGCATTGTCAGGTACGCCGCCGTTTAGCCATGTTTCAATGAAAATCATAATGTTGCAGTCCATAAGTCTCTTACTGTGGGTGATGCGAAGTCTTATGTCATCCATTTTGTTCACCAGGGACCGCACATTAGCGAGGAAAATGCTGGGTAAGGAGGGCCGGTGCGGTGTTGACTTTAGCTTAGCTCTTAGTCCTCCGCGCTTCCCTCGTCTTTGTTTACGATCTCGACGCCGCCTGCGAGCACTTCCGCCCGGCCGGGTAGAGTGCGTAGCCTCCGATGTTCTGGAGATCTCAGGGACGAGTCGAAGATTGGTGATTAAACTGTCGTAGTAGCGTAGACCGATATCCAACAGTTCATGCCGGGTGTAGGATGTTAGCATGACGCTGTTCTGTACGAACAGACCCGAGATGAACAGGAAGATTACTGCAAATTTGCAAAATCTGGAGAGACACTGAGCCTCGCAATGTGCTCGCGCCGCCATCTTGGTCTTCAGAAGCTCCTTCAGATGATCGAGCACAGTGCGATCATGGCTCACCTGTCGTTTCAGCTGCTGCCTCGCCCACACCTGCGCACCTGTTTCTCGTCCTCAGTCCTGGTCTATATCTACCAGCCTGTTTCCTCCTGTGCGGGTGGATCCCTGAGCCTGCAGGTCCAGCTCTCTGTGGTTCAGACTTCTCCCTGTCAGTCCAGTTCAGTCCAGATCCTCTGTCAGCAGAGTTTAGGCTGGAGGAGGCCAGGTTAGGGTTCTGTATGAAGAACCCACAGAGGAAGAGGAATGGTCTTTTACACTGAGCTGGAGATATTTCCTGCTTCTCTCTCTGAGCAAAGCGTCCTGTTTAGACTGAAGCCAGAGGTGAACGAGCCTCCTGCTTCATGGTCTGATTGATGTTCTCCTCCTTCTTCACCAAAATCGATTAAAAACACACCAAACACACTCGCTCACACCATCCTGCAGCCACAAACTCATTAAAGCACCAAATCTGGATTTATCCGCCGCTGAAAATAGTCCCAGTAGATGCAGCGTTTCCTCCCACAGAGCAACTGTTTGAGGAACCCAACATGAAACCGTGAGTCTTTACAGACTTTTCCCTTTAACGCGTTGTTTCCTGCAGCCGCGGGTCAGCATGCGCAGAGCTTTGTGTTTGTGTTTGATGAGCTGCTGCTTTGATTTCCACAAAAGGTTTATGAGGTGAGCAATGACCTGGGCCTGCAGCGCTGGATGTTTGCATTGTTTCCTGCTGATGAAGGAGAAACAACAGAAATCCAGATGTTTCTGTCCAGAAACTGAGACGCTGAACTCTCTGTGAAGGAAACAGCACCACTGTGATATCCTCTGCAGATGAGCTACAGCTCAGCAGCAACAACACAGCAACTATCAGACGACGTGTGTCTTCACTTGATCAATCACTGGTCAGTCTGTGGGGAAAGTGAGCCCACAGCATCGTCTCACAGGCATTAAGTCATTTTCAGTTGTGCAGCTGACATGTGGTGTGGTGTGTGTGTGTGTGTGTGTGTGTGTGTGTGTGTGTGTAAATACATATTATCCATCACTGTTTCAGTGTCCAGTTGTCTATGAACTGTATCCACTCACCAGTCATATCTAAGATGCACCTCCGTGTCTCCTGTGCTGGTGTCGGCTCCCCTCAGGCTGCAGGATGAGCTCCGTCAAGCAGGAAGCCTGAACATGGTCTGCGCTGCTGATGGGCGCTGCAGTCCTGCGGGGAAACCACACCGCAAGGACCCAGGAAACAAATCTGTTCTGCTGTGCTCGCTGGTTTCTGTGACAGCGTGCAGCCAAACTGTCGCGTTAGAGCCTTGGTCCCTGGAGCCGAGCGCGGGAGGGATGGGGGAGGGTGCATACTCGCTGCTGCAAGACAATAAATGCTGCAGGTGCAGTCACTGAGCAGACCTTTAACCTAGTAAAGCAAAGCTCAGGAGGCTCCAACGTGTATAAACAGCTACAGCCTGCATCCTCCACAACATGAGCCTGAGGGATGTGACCCAGCGAAGTTCAGGTTACAGCAGCAGAAAATGAGATCAGGCCTCCACTGAGATGATTTCAACCTGAATCTTCACTGACGCTGAGTCAGCGCAGTGAAAGCAATGCTTTAAAACATGCATGAAAGCTGTTTCCTGTGTTTCTCTCCAACATCTTCTCTGGTGCTCCTGCTCTGCTGCACTTCAGACTCCAGTGCACTCGTCCTCATCCCTGAATGGGCTTCATACAGCATCCTGCGTCCCTGCTCCATGAGGTGATGAAGGACTCTGGGCGATGGTTTGAGTTATTCCTGTTCTGCTTCGCTGAGCATCTGAAGCAGGTTGAACAGTGAAGATAAGGAACATGCTGCAGCGGCTCTCACGCTGGAGAGATGATTGCTTCAGGAAGAAAAGGTCAACAACAAATAAAGTTTTAATGGGGTGGAGGAAAATCTGTGTTGCTGCACAACTTTTCATGTTTGCATCATGTAATTTTGCTTTTACTTGGCTTAAATGCCTGCACGTCACTGTGCGTTAGCATGCTGATGTTAGCGTTTAGCTCACTGCTCCACTGAGCTGCAGCCTCGCCTGCAGACCCTGATCCGTCTTATCCAAACTGAGCTCAGTGAAACAGAAACAGAACCTCTAACTGAGCCGGTTCTGTGTGACAGGAACCTGCAAACATGCTGATGACGCGTCATTCAGACTGTGAGCTCAGCACGCTGCCTCCACGCGTCCACCTCTCTGCACGTCCTTATCTGTAACACCTAATTATGATTGACAGGTGACTGAGGACTGAGTGGGATGCTGCTGCAGAAAACATGAATCTAAGGAGATAAAAATACTTTGTCAGTGAAAACTAGTTTTTGTGACATGTAAACATTTGCACTCGTCTGTTGGCTGAACTCAGCGCAGGAGAAGCAGGTGGAGGAGCAGGAGCAGGAGGAAGAGGAGCAGGTGGAGGAGGAGGAGGACGAGGAGGAGCAGGAGCAGGAGGAAGAGGAGCAGGAGGAGGAGAAGGAGCAGGAGCAGGAGGAGGAGGAGCAGGTGGAGACTGTATTTGCAACTATGTTTATGTTTGTTCACAGTAAAATTAAAAATGCATCAGTACTGAAGGTCGCAATCGTTTAAACAAACTCGTCAATAACCGTCAATAATCCCGACTTCCTGTGCAGGCGGTGAGACAAGGAAGTCGATCATGTTTGATGTGACCTTTGCACTTCCCATCATGCGATGTGGCGTAGCCGACATGCTTCACTGGATGCTTTGTTTGAATGGCTACTAGCATTACATTCAAATAACTATAGCAATAACTATGAACTATATTACAGCAATCTGATTGGTCCGTGTGAAAAGTGGGCGGGGTCAGAACAAACATGGAGAGCTCCAGTGATTCAGAGTTGGATGATGAGCCTCAAGGTTCAGGTGTTCTCCACCTCAACAGGGTTTGAGGAGACCAACGCCTGAAGACACACCCACGTAGCATGCTGCTGCTAGCTAGCTAACTGATGAAGCTTAGCCCTGATGCTAACAGCTGGACTCTGACTGGTGGCTGGATGGCAGCAGGTGATTGGTCATTTCGAGCGGACATCAGATTGTGTTTTACAGGAAGAAAACATAAGAACAGGTGGAGTCTGCAGCAGGTGATCTGAGAGGGTTAAAGCACAGTTTTCATTTAATTTAGCATGCACGCACACACACACACTCTGAGCCTGTTGAATTGATGAACACGTGTTTCGTCTGTTCAGGTGTTTCCTCGTCTCCTCACAGCTGCTGCGTCTGTGGTTTGGACCAACAGCGCCCCCAGCAGGTGGAGCAGAGCAGCTGTGACTCTGCTGAGGGACTGAGCAAAGTGACGCAAACATGAATAAAATGAGTTTAACCTGCAGAGCAGCGGGCCTCACAGATGGATGATGCAAAGTTCTGTTTTCTTTGTTTATTCTTCTATCTTTCTTCTATCTCCATTTAAAACCTTCTGAGAAGTGAAAACTGGCAGTGAAGATTCGTCTTTTGCTCAGATCTACAGACCCAGTTTTGATGTTTCTGGACTTTTATTCTGTTCGTGAGGTCAGACGTTGGTCTCAGACCCTCTCGCTGACACCATCACCGGGTGTCCGCTGACGTCTCCGCTCTCGGACGAGATCAGTTTAAAAAATAAAAGAACCAGATTTTTTCCTGTGATGCATCACGGCAGCATCTGCCAGCAATCATGTGACATCATGCATGTGTTCGAAATGATGAACCTGCATTGCCTGCATCACGCAAAGCATGATGGGAAAGGGATGACTGTCCCCAGATCAAAGAGCTGATTGGCTGTCAGTTTGTCTTTATGAATCTGTGTAAACATCAGGTTTAACTCTTAACTCCGGGTTATCAGTCTCATGTTGTGCAACAAAGGACTAATTAATGGCTGATGATGGTGAACAATAAGAATATTTATTAAACATTTCTCAGAACAGGCCGAAGACAAACACGATGTCCCTGCTGTGAAGGTGAAACCTGCTGAAACAACGTCACAGTCGTGTCTAACGAAGCTTCTCTCTGAGGGAAACTGACGCCTCGTTGTCATAAGAGCTGTGCGCAGCTTGCAAACTGCAGCCAGATCCAACAGGAAGGTAATCTGTGACTTCCTCTTTGATGAAGGATTGGACACGTTAGCAGGAGGCGCTGACAACGCCAGCGCTCATCTCAAAGTTCCTCCAAAGCCTCAGAGGTCATGAGAGTCTGTACATGTGTGTGAAGGTGTGTGTGAAGGTGTTAACAGGCTCTAACAGACGCCACAGACGATGAACGGCAGCGTTTGTTTCACAAACTTTTAATATCTGGTTCTGTCATCACGTCTTTGTCTGAACATAATCCCCTGACTTCCTGTGAGCGACGCCTACGAAACACGCCGGCTCCACGTCCTCCGCAGTGCCAGACGCAGCCTGTGGCAGGAGTCAGCAGACAACCACAGAGACCGGCTGCTGGCCGCTGCAAGGCTTGACCAGCAGGGAACGATGGGAAAGTCAACAACACACTCCCGTGGGTTATCCCAGCTTCCATCACGTCACCAGGAACCTACAAACTCCTGTGAGCCGCCACGAGCCCGCGCCTGCAGACAGACACTCTGAATTACACACACACACACACACACACACACTGTGCAGCTCTGGTAGGCGCAGCTCCCCCTCAGTCGTCAGGCTCGGTGACACACTGCTCCACGATCTCCCTCAGGTTGGGGTTTTCCATGGCGGCGGCCACTCGCTCCTTGTCGTTGATCTGTTTGTTGACTGCAGACACAAATTCACGAGTCACTGAGAGAAAATCAGACGAACAGACTCGTTTCTTTAATTCTCTGTCATTGTAAATCAGCTGTTTCGCTTCCTGCCGCGGCTCGATCAACTGCAGAGCAGCAGGTTTGTTAACGAGCAGCTGCAGCACCTCCAACACTGTCCACTCATTTAACATGTTCTCATTCTGTCTGCACGATGAAACATCAATTACTGACGAGCTGACGCAAAAGAGAACCAACAGTTTGATGAATACATCAAAACTTTGCATCATCAGTAAAGAAAATTCATTTAGTTGCTTTAAAACGGCATCAAGCGGTTTGTTTACCGGCACTTTGACCTCACACACGAGTTGGGAAACGGGCTCAGCGGGAGGCTGTTTAATCTACAGACGCCGTCCGGCTCCGTTAAATCAAAAACACATTAAACACACTCACTGTCCTCCTCCGTGGAATGAGTTCCCTCTGAAATGTAGATTTCCAGCTGTGAAGAGAAAGAAGAGCAGCAGCAGACGTTAAAACGGTTTGTGGCCTCTGTTGTTTGACTCGCTGGAAAAGGTTCAGACTGAAAACTGCTCAGGTCAGTCAGCTTAAACCGACCAATCACCTGCTGCCATCCAGCCACCAATCAGAGTCCAGCTGTTAGCATCAGAGCTAAGCTTCATCAGTTAGCTAGCTAGCAGCAGCATACTACGTGGGTGTGTCTTCAGGTGTTGGTCTCCTCAAACCCTGTTGAGGTGGAGAACACCTGAACCTTGAGGCTCATCATCCAACTCTGAATCACTGGAGCTCTCCATGTTTGTTCTGACCCCGCCCACTTTTCAAACGGGCCAATCAGATTCATCCAAACGTTACATCCAGCCTGCACTTCCTGTTTTACTCAGAGACGTGTCACTGTACAGAGGAGACAGACTGTCCGCAGCAGGTTTCAGATGGATCCTCTGTTCTGAAGCAATCAGTAACCCGTTAGCGAACACAGCTAACCTGTTAGCAATGGTTTCCTCCATCATTTGTTCGGTCTCTTAGCTCTGTGTTAGCTCCTGTTGCTGACTCTGCAGCTGCTCAGTGCGTCTCTGAGGCGACAGGTGTCAGCAGAGCTGCGGGGTTGATGTCACTTCCTTTGATATTAATATTTTAATATTCTGAGCAATATTAAAACTCTGGACCTGTTTCATTCAACTTTGGATTTTTAATTGTTTGGAGTGTTTGGCTCTTTGCAGCGAGCAGATGTTCAGATGCAGCTTCCTGACAGAAAACACTCGAGGCCTCTCACCGTGTGTGTGTGTGTGTGTGTGTGTGTGTGTAGCAGCAGGCAGCTCTTCACCTGCATCAACTCGCTGCTGTGTGTGTGATGTCTCTCCGTGACCTCAGCATGGGGCTGTGAACAAACGACTAATTGGCTGTGCTTTTCCCGCTCTGATGGTGTGTGTGTGTGTGTGTGTGTGAGTGTGTGCGTGCGTGCCTGTGTGTATGTGCCTTCCTGTGTGTGTGTGTGTGTGTGTGTGTGAGTGTGTGCGTGCGTGCCTGTGTGTATGTGCCTTCCTGTGTGAGTGTGTGCGTGCCTGTGTGTATGTGCCTTCCTGTGTGTGTGTGTGTGTGAGTGTGTGTGCACGCTCTTTGAATTCAGCCGTCTTCATAAGATGTGTGTGAGCGTTTGATGTGTTTAACTGTTTCTTGTTTTTAGCATTTTTGCTCATGTTAATAATCACCTTTGTATCTAAATAGCATAGTTAGCCTGTTAGCTAGCTTGTCTACTGGGAGGCTTATAAAGATGGGTCAGGTCCACAGAGTCCGGCTCAGTCGGAGCTACACAACAAGCTAACGTAAGCTACGCTTTCAGAATCAGGGGTTAACATTACACTGAGTGGCTAACTGACCTTGTTACTGGTTACCTAAGATAGCTCAGGAGCTGCTAACAGCTAATCCAGCTGAACGTGAGCTAACAGCAGGCTGCAGCTCACAGCATCGCTCAGTGAATTCACAGGAGCTGTGTCATGTGACAGGAAGTGAGAAGGCTTTGGATGTAACGTGACATTATGGAGGGACTCCACAACGTCATCACTCACCTTGTGTTTGAAGGGCAAACACCTCTGCAGCTTCACCTGGAGGCACAAACCTGCAGACACAGGAAACGGCGGCGTGAGACACAGAGACGCTGAACTGTCCTCGTCTCTGAAGCACAGAGTAAAATAATCTTCGTTTGATGTTTGATCTTTATTTTTGGTGAGTCAACGGTGAAAATGTCTCTTTAGTCAAACTGTCCTGGAGCTGCAAAGCATTCTGGTCTATTCTCAGCTCCTGTGGCCTCTGATGGATTTTGGGTTTTGGATTTTGGGTCCTGCGATGGACGGACACCAAATCCATTCAATTACCTTTTGATGTTTCCAGTCTCTGCCTCTGCATCACACTCTGCAGGACACGAGCAACAAAATGTTCCCAGAAGCAGCTGGAGATCTGGGTCGATCCACCAGCAGCTGCAGTGAAAAGCCTCTGCCAGCAGCAGCAGCAGCAGCAGCAGCAGCCCCTCCACCCCCTGTCTCATCCCCAGCCTCACTCCCTGCCTCACAACCAGCCTCACCCCGACTCACAACCAGCCTCATCCCCAGCCTCACCCTCTGCCTCACCCCCTGCCTCACCCTCAGCCTCACCCTCAGCCTCACCCTCAGCCTCACCCCCTGCCTCCCACCAGGGAAGCTGCAGGTCGTCTGAGAGGAGAAATCATCTGCAGGGATCGCTTCAGGAGTGGCGCCGATGAAATCTCAGCGATTCACCCCACGAGGAACAAACTCCTGAGGGGAAATCTGCCGCTTCAGTCAAAGCGAACGCCGCTGCTGACAGAGAACACGCGTCCTGAATAACAAGTGAGTCAACCGGCTCGCCGCTCCACCACGATCACAGCTGGCTGGTAACTAACTTTGACCAAACTACCGTGGAACTGCATCATGGGAAATGTCACAGAGCAACATTCAGCTGTTCTCATGTCGATACATATATGTCATGTAACACTATGGCCAGAAGTATGTGGACACACTTGTGCAGATAACAAACTGAAACTGTCCACATACTTTCGGTCATTATAGCTGTAAACGCAGGAACTCTTAATCCTGCAGCTTCCTGTTTGTCTCTTCCTGTTTCTGCATGTTCCTGCCTCTCGTGCACAAGGCCGCTCCATGATCAGACCTGTCTGTCCCAGTTTGACTGGTCTGCAGAGTCAGGACCTGCTGCCTGACCACGACGATACAAGCGGAGCCTTCAGGCAGGAGCGCTGGGCGCTGCTGCCCTCTGGTGGTCGGGAGTAGTAACAACTCCAATGTAGAGCATTAGAGAACTGAAGCAATTGAAAGCCTTTATTGTCATTGCACAAGTTAGAAAGAAAAAACAAGTAAAAGGTCACCAGCAGCTTCTCTCCTATGTTGTTTCTCCTGAGCATCAGGAAATGTAGCCGCTGCCGTGCCTTCTTAGTGACCGCAGATGTGTTCGCAGTCCAAGAGAGGTCAGCAGAGATCATGGTGCCCAGGAACCGGAAGGTGTGGACCCTCTCCACGCAGTCACTGTTGATATGGAGGGGGGGCGGGTCTGCTCTGTTTTTCCTGAAGTCCAGGATGATCTCTTTTGTTTTTGTGGCGTTCAGGAACAGGTTGTTGTCTGAACACCATGCTGTTAGTTTCCGGATCTCATCTCTGTAGGCAGACTCGTCTTCCCCTGAGATCAGACCCACTAACGTTGTATCATCTGCGAACTTCAGCATGGTGTTGCTGGGGTGGGTTGGGCTACAGTCATAGGTGTACAGGCAGCATAGCAGGGGGCTCAGCACACACCCCTGTGGGGAGCCTGTGCTGAGGGTGGAGGAGGAGTGGGGTCCTAGTTTAACTGTCTGAGGCCGGTTTAGGAGGACGTCCCTGACCCAGGAGCAGGTGGGTGGAGGGAGTCCCAGGTGACACAGTTTGTTGATCAGGATCTCTGGGATAATTGTGTTGAATGCTGAGCTGTAATCAGTGAAGAGCATCCTGACGTAGCTCTCCCGTTGATCCAGGTGGCTCAGCGCGGTGTGAAGGGCTATGGCTATGGCGTCTTCAGTGGATCTGTTCGCTCTGTAGGCGAACTGGTGTGGGTCGAGGGTGAGGGGTAGGCAGGATTTAATGTGTTTCAGGACCAGCTGCTCCAAGCACTTGGTGATGATGGGTGTGAGTGCTATGGGGCGGTAGTCCTTTAGGCTGTCTGTGGATGGTGTTTTAGGCACCGGGATGATTGTGGTGGACTTCAGGCAGGGTGGAACAGTGGCCTGTGGGAGAGGCTAAAGATGGTGGAGAGGACTTGTGAGAGCTGGTTGGCACAGGCTTTGAGTACCTTCCCAGGTGTCCCATCCGGTCCAGTTCCTTTCCTGGGGTTAACTCCCCTAAGCACCCGTCTAACCTCTCGCTCCTGTACAGACAGTGGCAGGGGGTTGGGGGCTGGAGGGGGTTGAGAGGCTGTGGGCTGATTTTTCACCTCAAAGCGGGCAAAGAAGCTGTTCAGCTCCTCTGCCAGTGAGGCACTTGTGTCTGTGTTTGTGGCGTGGTGTTCTCTGAAGTTTGTTATCTGTATGCCCTGCCACACCTGCCGTGGGTTGTTTTCAGACAGGTGGTCCTCGAGTTTCCTTTTATAGTCCGCCTTTGCCTTTTTGATCTCTCTCTTCAGGTCGGCTCTAGCAGTACCATATCGGACTCTGTCCCCTGACCTGAAGGCAGCATAGCGGGCCTTTAGGAGCTTGCGGACTTGGCTGTTCATCCAGGGCTTCTGGTTGGGAAACACCCAGATACGTTTTTCCACTGTGACGTTTCCCACGCAGAACTTGATGTAGGAAAGTACAGCCTCTGTATGAGCAGCCAGGTCGTGGTGTTTTTGAACACCAGCAGACTGTTGTAGCAGACTGTTCACTAGTAACTAATTACTTTTATATGCACTAATTCATCAAATAATTCAATTATTTCTAAGAACAGTAACTAGAAACTGAAAGTCATTTCTCATTTTTATGATGATTCAAACACTCAGCTGGTTTTCATTTAATCCCAAAGGTTAAAAAATGATAAAATCACATATTTTGAATTTTTTGTTGTGTGTAAAAAATAGTTTATGGGACAGGAATGTAGGGAGAATATGAGAACTTTGGAAAACAGCTTCTGAGTAACTAAAACATGTGTATAAACATGTATGAAACTGTCTAATAACTGTGTGGTAACGGAGGAGCTGCAGGAGCTTGAACACAGACAGATAACACAGAGGTTAATGCAGCATGCGGCTGCAGCCCTGCAGATCTGCAGCCCTGCAGCTCCACAGCTCTGAAATGGTCTGTGGGCTCTGGACCTCTGCCTTGTCGTCACCAGTCTTTGTTTTTACTTAATTCACAGTATTTTTAACACCAAAGTTACATTTTCTGCTTATTCTGTGTAAGTTTATGCTTTAAGTTGTATTTTGATTGAACAACATTAAACCAAATCACTTCCTGTGATGTAAAAACGGTTTCCAACCACAAAACGAGTGAATTTAAATGATCAACAGTCAGTTTTCAGTCTACTTTCTACGGCCAACAAACACACTAAGCTGCAGATTCAGTCCTTCCACCTCATTCTGAGCCATAATCAGCTTCATATCCACAGGAGAGTGAAACTAAACAAAGAGCTCTTTGTTTGTTTACTGGATGAACTCTGGAGAAACTCAGTCGTGCAACACGTCTGAGCTCTGCATCATCCTGACATCAGCAGCAGCAGCGATCTGAGGAGACCTCTGTTGCCACCTGAGCTGCGGTGTGCCAGTCAGTCTTCAGACCTGCCTCGTGCAGCCTTCCTCTGCTTCGTGTCGGTTGTGTTATCAGCCGAGTGACTCACCGATCAGCGTGGCCAGAGAGCAGTGAGGGACGGTTGGAGAGAACTTGATAATGATGAGGTACTCGTCCTCCCCGAGCTCCTGGACCTCCACACACTTTTCCGTCACCACGTCCAGCTCCTCCAGGGTGTTGGGCTTCTCCGGGTCCCGGATCGATCGGATCACATCTGATAAAGGCCCGAAAACAACGTGTGTGACTGTTCACTAAAGCCAGCGTCAAAGTAGAAAGTAGAAGTTTCTAAACCCCTGAAACTGTTTAACTGAAACAAACAAACTTCTTTAATTCCTCCGATTATTCAATCTAATCTACATTTACTGTATGAAACTGTGCAGTGATGATTAGTTACTAATTAATCAACTGTAAATAACAGTTTAAAGTATTTCATGATGTGTTGAACTGCTCTTGCCTTTAAAACCACGGAGCCACAGACAGTTTGACTTCAGAAATATAATAAATGGTTTAAATCATAACTTTATTACCTAGACCCCGGTCCTGTGCCAGTGATACAGTCTGTAACTGTAGAAATGTGCCCGCTACTTCAATCAACCCAAACTCCATTCAGAAAAACAGTAGTTTAGGCTCTTTCCCTGTAATAATCTGAGTATGGGTCGTTCACCACAAACGCACCAAACTCCATTCAAAAAGTCCTGCATTTAAGCTTTGCCTTCAATAATGGCGACCTGTCCAAACACCAGCGGCTGATTTATGAAAGTGCTCACAGAACAAAAGCCTCACTCGTCCACCAGCTGTCAGTGGAGACACGTTTGACAGGTTTTTGACATTGTGAGTATATTTTTGTGGCGTGTGTTGAATTATATTTTAAACCAGGAACTTAAACTCAACACAGTCGTTTTCATGACGTTTTTAAATAGAGTCTAGCACACAGTTTATAAACACACACAAACCAAATTACTGTCTGTGTTTTAATTAGACTTTAATCTAATTAAAGGGCTAACTAAAGTGTTTCGGGTCTCCGCAGTTCAACTTTGAGACCCTGAACGTTACACGGCCGTTACAGTGGCGTTAGGGCCCGATCGCTCACCGTAGACTTCTAACGCTTTCTCCTCCATCTTCTTGGTCCTCAGGGCATCCCTGGTGTTCACAAGTCCAGACAACTGTAAAACCTTGGTGACGGTTAACGACGCAAGGCTGAGCACTATTTCCATTTTTTAGTAAGCGCCATAATAAACGGGACCGACGGACTGTGGTGACTTTGACAGGAAAACGCTGTTGGAGCGGGTTTAACAGACTTCCACCTTCATGGGAACACCAACAGCAGAGACACACGGCGGACACCGGAACAGTAACACTGTATACAGATCAGCGGGCTCTGCTGCAGCCAATCAGCGCGTCGGGCTCACTTCCGCTTCCTGGATTTGGATTTCAGGGGAAACCAATAAATAACCGCTCGCTCTGGGGAACTCCTGTTATTCGATATTGATTGATATCAACTCATTCACTTTACTTTAGATAAATAATATCTTGAATTATTAAATGTTTACTGTATAATATCTGTTATTGTTGTTTGGCGAGTAAACAAAGAGCAAAAACAAGCGTTTAATAGAGTAATTAAAAGAAATATGTAATTTATTTACTATTGATTTATTCTGTGAAATTATTTTCAATGTACAATTCTGAAAACAAACTCGTGGCAAATGGAGAACGTTTGGTCTAAAAATGAATTCAATTCAATTCTTTTTTAAACTTCTTGCTCCTGTTCAAGTTTCTTATCTACACCAAGTGATAAAGAAATGATTGAATTAATTTATTCATGTGTATTTTATGTAAACCATCCATGTTTTGTTTAGTTATTTTTTTCTTTTTTCAGGTATCGTATCGTCCGACAGGTCATGTATATTAAATTAGTTAAATAAATGAAAACAAATCAAAAATAATTGATAAAAAGAAAGATTTCCGGCCCAAATCGTTTTTCGATTAGATGGACTTTGTTCTGTTTCTCTATTGGTCAGATTTGGTCAGCTGACAGGGGAAGACGAGGCATGTGACCACCGAGCTGCTGTTTACATGACAGGTTCCGGTCCTGTCGTTAAAACGCTGTTTTGATGCGTTTACTGACCCGTTTTTACTTAAAAATGTCTCTTTATTGATTCCGTAGTTTCTGTTTAACGTGTGAAGATGTTGGAGGGTAACTCCATCGAGGTGTGTGTGATCCAGGAGAACCAGCACTGCGGAGAGGTAGCGGACATCCAGAAGGCTGGACTGGCCCCTGGAGGCTCCCTGCTCGGGTGTCTGGATGTTCGGGGCCGGCTGCTGGTGTGGGACCCGACGGACAGAGATGCTGCCCCGGCCGCGGCGGACGGAAGCTACACGGAGTGAGTTTAAAGTCGCCTCAACTTCCTGATTTAGTTTTTAGTCAGAGAACCTTAGAATACAAATCAAAGACGCCTGAGTCCACTGGCACAATGACTCACGTTGTGAGTCCGTTTCCTCAGGTTTACTGCAGGTCACACACATCTGATGTAGACAGCTCATAAAGTGCTTCATCCGTCTTTGTTCCTGCCTCCACAGACAGAATGAAATGATGTGACGCACGGCTGCTTAGTGTGGGACAACATGTGCACAACTGAAAAATCATTTCATTATTGGTTAATTTGTGAACAATTGCTGTGAAGATCATAAAGACTGATTTTCACTGCTTGGGAACCTTAATGCTTCATCACACGTCCATATTTAAGACGGCAGCGTGCCTCCATCTCTGCTCCAGCAAAGACGCGTCACTGTGTTTCTGTGTCTGTAGTCTTTGGTGGGAGGAGGCGAGCGTCCACAGTCGGGCCGTCAGCGGCTTCAGACTGCTGGCTGTTGGAGCTCAGTGTGACCTGCGGCTGCTGGAGGTGGAGGCGGAGCGATCGGCCTCCATTACTCTGCACACCGTGGGGGAATGTCCCGCAGGCCGCCTGCTGCAAACCGTCAGAGAGAAAGACCACGGTGAGTACCGCTGCCAGCCCACCATCATCATCATCATCACCTGCAGGAACACAGAGACGCTGGAACTGATGCTCCAGAGTCACGTCGTGTATGATATGAATGCATTAATATGACAGAGTGTGTCCTTATCTCAGGTGTGTGTGAGCTGCAGTCGCTGCGTGTGCTGTCGTTCTCTGACGGCCACTGCTGCGTGCTGCTGAACCGTGATTGGCTGCTGCAGCTGCAGTGGCAGCAGACGCAGGAGGAGCAGCCGCAGACGCCGTCCTGCTGCAGCATCCGGCTGACTGACGGCAGCGGACACGCAGCCGTGCACCACAGCGTCTGCAGAGAGACGCTGTTTGTCCTCAGCTCCACCGGACTCGTCTGTATCCTCACCTGACGACTGACACAGACTCAGCTGCACGTCTGGATGAAACTCTTGAGCTTAATCACGTGAAATCAAGCTAAACTAATGAAGTTTGAGCCAAAGTTCAGAAAAGTTAATAAACCCATCTTTGATCAAACTGAAACGTGTTAAATGAATTAAATCAAATGCATTAAATGAGTAAAAGCTACAGAGCTAAACTGACTCAGACTGTGGTGAAACTGAACTAAATGAATTAATGTAAAGCAGTTAAACTCTAATTTAAGCTGAGCAGACATTAAAACACCAAATAATCAGTTTGATCAAAAACACGAATCTGAACTCAAAGACCTCTTACTGGCCTTTCCCTGAGCTCTCTGCTGCACCTCTCAGTCTTTCTCAGGCGATGCAGGACTTCAGATCAGACCCTGATCTGGTTTTTGTGCCTGTGATCTTCTTTAACTGTGACCTGCAGCTGTGGTTCACGCCTTCGATGGCCGCCTGCTCGCCACCGTTGACCTCCCCGCTTACCTGAGCTCTGACCCGGCCGACGATGACCTCACTTCCTGCTCCCCCTCTTCCCCTTCCTCCTTCTGCCTCCTCCAGGTGTCAGCTGATCTCAGCACAGCCGTGGCGGTCACTCAGTCCCACAGCGCCGTCGCTGTTGACCTCAACCACTACTTCAGGTACAGTAATCCAATCACACTGTACAGCTTGATCCTGATTGGACGAGATGCTGCAGAGACACAGATTTGTGTCATGTGACTCGACTGGAGAAAAATGGCTGAAACTGATATCAGATCAGTTTCGTGCACAGAGAAAACAACCTCCTGACTGATGTTTGTGCCTCGCAGGATGTTTCCAGATCACCTGCTGTGTGCCCCGCCCCCTTCTCGCCCCGCCCTCCAGCCCCAGCACCATAGCGATCAGGACAGCCTGGCGAGCTCCGGCTGCAGCGTCTCCGCCCTCGGCTCAACCTTCAGCACCGACCGGTAAAACACCGACTGTGGCCTTTCCTTTAAAACACCCGTGTGTCAGTTTGACTGCAAATGAATATGTTAATAAAGTTTATTTGATAATTTCATAACCACATGAGTTAAAGGGCTGTAAGGGCTGTAAAATTGATTTTAAATCACATTTCACCTGACCTCTGACCTCAAACTCTAACTCCGCAGCTCCTGGGAGGCTCGTCTGGCCTCCATGTACAGCCGAGCGCAGCAGGCTGCAGCTCCCTGCTCCACCACCTCCTCCTCTTCTTCCTCTTCCTCCTCCTCCTCCTCCTGGTCCTCCTTCCTCCACCTCCCAGAGTCCCCCTGGGCTCCGTCCTCGGCCCACAGCAGGGTGCCTCGTGGCGGGGTGACCGCTGCTTTCTCAGTCCCTGAGTCGTCCTCTCCGTCCCTGCTCACTGTGTCTGAGTTCTCTGCCCAGCTGACCTTCGTCGCCCCTGGCAACAGACAGACCACAGTGGCATTGTGGGATTTTGAGTCGGGTGGTGTGAGCCTCCATCAAACGGAGGGCGAGGCGGCTCCGGTTCAGCTCTGTGGAGAGAGACAGCACAGACTGCTGCTGACGAGTGAGTAAACCTCTGACATCAGGCTGGCACTGTTGGACTGTTGTCATGGCAACAACAAAGCTCTCTCCGTCCGCAGAGTCCGGTCTGTCCCAGGTCTTGTTCTCGGTGTCGCAGCAGGATTTGCTCAGCAGGTTGATGCTGTTTGGCAGCGCAGCCACGGTCGATGCAGTGTGTCACCTGAACAGGTGGGGGCGTTGCTCCATCCCCATCCACGCCCTGCAGGTAGGAGGCCACGCCCACCTGTCTTCGCCTCAACCTCACCTGCTGCAGAACCATCTCACCTCTGTGTGTTTCACAGGCCGGACTGAAGAACCGTCAGCTGGACACGGTGGACTTTTACCTGAAGAGCAAAGAGAACATCCTGAACCCTGCAGCCAATCAGCCTTCAGCCAATCAGCCTTCAGCCAATCAACCTGCAGCCTGCAGCATGATGCATGGTACACACATACCACCTCTGCAGACATATAGAGATCAGTTAGCTAAGCCCAGCTAACGTGTGTGGTGTGTGTGTCTGTGTGTGTGTGTGTGTGTGTGTCTGTGTGTGTGTGTGTGTGTGTCTGTGTGTGTGCGCAGGTGTCCAGGAGCTGTGTCCTGCATTGGACCTGCTGTGTTCAGCCGTCAGAGGCTCGAACAGTGAAGCTCAGAGTCGTCAGTTCTCTGAACAGCTGCTCAACATCACCATGAACTTCGTCAGCACGCAGATCCGCTCGGTGCTGTGCAACACACACCGTAAGGCCACACACACACACACACACTGCAGACAGTTCACTCAGGTTTGTGACAGTTGCAGCCGTTCTGTTGTAGACGAGGACGAAGACGCGCGGAGCTGCGTGGACGTTCTCGACCATTACGTCACTGAACTGAGGAGCTACATGAAGAAGTACCCCTGGCCTGCAGGGGGCGACACCGCCAGCACCACCTCCACTGATGCTGCTCAGGAGGAGGAGGAGGCGCAGGGGGACGAGTGGGAGCAGCTGCCGACGGAGGTGAGTCAGGCATCATGTTTCATCATTGTGTGTGTGTGTGTGTTTGTATTTATGTGTGTGTGTGTGCATTTGTGTGTGTGCTGCAGGAAGTGGTCCGGCAGTCTGTCTTGACCAATCAGATCCCTCGAGCTCAGGCCGTCCTGTGGAGGCGGAGCCGCCCAGAGAAGCAACTGTCCACCCTGAGGATGGAGGGTCTGCGTCAGGTGTTCTCCTGCCTGCAGAGCCGCGACCTGCAGACCGCCAACACGCTGCTCGCCAACATGGTCAGAGCGGTTAGCAGCTGTGCACATGGTCACGTGGTCACATGTTCACACACTAACGTGTTGAAAGTTGCATGTTACTTAGTGTCAGTTTGTTCTTATTTGGATGTGGTTAGCATAGCTTAGCATACAGAAACAGCTAGGGTGGCTCTTTGTTATTAGTTATTAGTCAGTTTAAACACATGGATGGGAATGTGTGTCAGGGCTCTTCCAATCACTCCAATCAATCTCAGACACCTGTGCCAATTAGTTTGCAGGTGAGTCCAAATAAAGGGAAAACTACTTAAGAATGGATGTTCCACATTATTAAGCAGACCACCATTTTCCAGCAATATGGGGAAGAAGAAGGATCTCTCTGCTGCCGAAAAGCGAGAAATAGTTCAATGCCTAGGAGAAGGTATGACAACTTTAGATATTTCAAAACAACTTCACCGTGATCATCGTACAATAAAGAGATTTGTAGCCGATTCAGAACACACACGGGTTCGAGCAGATAAAGGCACAATGAGGAAGATTTCTGCCAGACAAATGCGTCGGGTTAAGGGAGCAGCTGCTAAAATGCCACTGCAAAGCAGCAAACAGGTATTCGAAGCTGCTGGTGTCTCTGGAGTGCCAAGAACATCAAGGTGTAGGATCCTCAAGAGGGTTGCAGTTATGCATAAACCTCATTCAGCCACCCTTAACCAAAGCTCAGAAGCAGAAACGCCTGCAGTGGGCCTACACGTACATGAAGACTAATTTCCAAACAGTGTTGTTCACTGATGAGTGCCGTGCAACCCTGGATGGTCCAGATGGATGGAGTCGTGGATGGTTGGTGAACGGCCACCATGTCCCGACAACGCTGCGACGTCAGCAAGGAGGTGGTGGCGTCACGTTTTGGGCTGGAATCATGGGGAGAGAGCTGGTCGGCCCCTTCAAGGTCCCTGAAGGTGTAACAATGACCTCTGTGAAATATGTGGAGTTTCTGACTGACCACTTTCTTCCGTGGTACAAAAAAAAGAACCGTGCCTTTCGTAGCAAGATCATCTTTATGCATGACAATGCACCATCCCATGCTGCAAGGAATACCTGTGCATCATTGACTGCTATGGGCATGAAACAAGAAAACCTCATGGTGTGGCCCCCATCCTCCCCTGATCTCAACCCTATTGAGAACCTTTGGAGCATCATGAAGCAAAAGATCTATGAGGGTGGGAGGCAGTTCACATCAAAACAGCATCTCTGGGAGGCTATTCTGACATCCTGCAAAGAAACTCCAGCAGAAACCATCCAAACACTGACAACTTCCATGGATGCAAGAATTGTGAAGCTCCTATCCAATAAGGGGTCCTATGTCAAAATGTAATTTGGCCTGTTAAGATATTTTTGATTGAAAGAGCTTTTGATTTCAGCAAATATAACCTGCAAATGCTTGCAGTTTAACTAATGGCCATTTTCAGTTGTTTACAACAATAAAATGTTTTGAAACTCTATTGTGCGTAATAATGTGGAACAGTGCATTTTAAGATTTTGATTTATTTTTTTTTAAATCGTTATGATTTGGAGGTTCGTTCAAAAACAGTCAAGTTATACTCTAATGCTTGATGACTTGAAAATTATGAGAACTATCATTTTTATAGATTATTTAGGAAAAAGAGAGAAAAATTACATTTGCATAATGTGGAACGCGGTGTATTAATTACTAATAATCACTAATAAATAATTAAGATGTTTCATTTCTTTTTGTTTTATACAATCAGAAAGTTATGATTTGAGAAAAGTGGTTTTAGCTGCCTCTGCTAACGTTAGCCCAAAGCTAATCCACTGACTTTGGCGCTTTCAAGCATTAACTTTCATATTTACTCATTCTGTGTTTTCAGGGTTTCAGCGTGAAGCAGCAGCTGCACAGCATCTGCCTCTACACCCACGACAAGGACCTCAGGGAGTTTGTGGTGAGTCGAACTCGACAAACGTCGCTTTTACTTTCACCCACTGGCCGTCCTGTTGTTGTATGACGTCTTTACCAGTCTCTGATTGGTTGATTGATCAGGTGGAGGAGCTGTCAGGGCGGAGTTATTTCCCCGAGGAGGAGGCGCAGAGCGTGGAGTTCATTAAGGAAATGGAGCGGTTGGGGTCGCTGCCTGCGTCCCGCTGCACCGCAAACACCACAGGTCAAAGGTAACGTCCAGTCTGAAGCTGCTGAACCTCCTGGACTTCCTGTTTCACTCCTCTCTTCCTCCTCTTCATCTTCTGAATGACTCATCTCCTCTGCTCCTCCTGTGCAGGGTGGTTCAGATGGTCCATAGGGAGGGTGGTGGTGGTGAGGAGGTCCTGCAGGAGCTGTTGGGACAGAGGAGGTCTGAGGAGGAGGAGAGGGGTCTCTGGGTGAACCTGCGACTGGACTGGGTGAGGAACTGGGACCAGAGCTGCCAGACGTCCGTGCTCCTGTCCAGACTGCGACACTCAGGTCGGCTCCAGATCCAAACAGTCTGAGCTCGTCCTGCTTGTTTCTCGGTTCCTGAACCTTTTCTTGTCTGTTGGATTCCTCAGAGCTGACTTCCTGCGACCCGGCGGTGTTGTGGCGTTACCTGACTGCCCTGCACGACCAGCGACGGGTGGTCGACTGGATCGACTGCAGTACGGAGGCCTGCGGCACCTCCCGGTGGCCTGAGTTGACGCCGGAGCTGGTTGACAACAACACGGCCTGCAGCACCTACCTGAAGGAGACCATCCTGGACCTGCTGGCCAGGTACGATCCCACTGCCCTGATCCTCCAGACCTCCAGAGAAACTGAATCAGTCCAGATACCTGTTGTCACATGATCTCAGGTGTTTCATCAGGTTCAGACTCAGAGACTCTGTGAATCCAGATCAGCTCTGTGATCGGCTTCACTTCCTGTCTGTGGCGTCACCTCCTCCTCTCTGTGCATGTGTCAGTGTTGTGTCTGTGTGTCAGCAGCTTGATAAACTGACTCTGGATCAGCTGTAAGACACATTTCTGTGTGTCAGCAGCTTGATAAACTGACTCTGGATCAGCTGTAAGACACATTTCTCACCGCCCCTCCTGACGTCTCTGTGTGTTTCCAGGAGAGGCCTGTTCGTCCTGGAGGAGCTCGCTGACCTGCAGCAGCTGCTGTGGCGGTTGGCGCAGGGTGGAGGTGTGATGGCTCCGTCCCCACCCGTCCCTCAGTACCGCTCCCCCCTCGGCCTCGACCTCCACAGCCTCTTCATCACCTTCTGTCTGGACCACGGCCTGCAGTACCTGCTCTACACCTACCTGGAGCACTACAGGTGTGTGTCCACAGTTCCTCTGTTGTTGTGTTCCAGCTTTAAAGCCACTAAACAGATGAATGTGTGTGTGTGTGTGTGTGTGTGTGTGTGTGTGTGTGTCCATCACAGACTGACGCCCAGAAACTGCCCCCTCCTGACCAATCAGAGCCTGTCTGAGAGCCAGCCCTGGTTTGAGATGCTGGTGAAGATCCAGGAGATCACCAGGGACCTGACAGGTACCAGCACTGATCACAGATCAGTCTCAATGTTTGGGTTTTCTCCCTGATCCCACTGATTTCTGACATTTAATAGTTTGATTGATTGAAAACATAGTTTAACAGAATGAGCACATTTGATCCCACTGAGCTCACTTGATCTCTGTCCCTGTGTCTGTCTGTGGTCCCAGATCCAGGACTGGTCTTCCAGGCCAGTCTGACCAGTGCCCAGGTGCTGTTACCGGGCAGCCAGGCGTCTCTGAGCAGCCTCCTGCTGGAGGGCCACAGTCTTCTGGCCCTGGCCGCCATCATGTTCGCCCCCGGAGGAATCGACCAGGTGAAGTCTGTGACTGACCCTGGAACAGCGTGACGTGATTAATCTGAAGAAAAAGTTTTAATGCATCAGACTGGGAACTCTTACTGCAGCTTCAGATCAGTCATGTTTCCTGTGTGGTGCAACCTGCTTGGGTTCAGTGTGTCAGTGCATCATGAGCTTCCTGTGTGCAGGTGGTGTCTCAGGCTGAAAGGTCGGGCAGGTCAGAGAGGACGGTCGACCCCCAGCTCCTGAAGATGGCGCTGGCCCCCCACCCCAAACTGAGGGCCGCCCTGTTCCCAGCCGCGCCCCGAGGAACCAGCCAGTCCTCTGACATCTCCATCTACCACCTCCTGCAGGTACACGCTCACCTGTCACCCCGGTGTGTGTGTGTGTGTGGTGTGTGTGTGTGCGCGCGCCCGTTGATGACAGCTCATTATTGGTGTGTTTTCCAGTCGCTGCATCCTTTGGATCCCTCCCGGCTGTTCAGCTGGCAGGCAGCAAACACCCTCAACTCCACAGGTACGGTCTGAAATACACACCTGTGAGTGAGGTCACCGCAGGGTCACGACCCCTGAGGCTCCAGCCAGCATGTCTCACAGCTCTTCTCAGCTAACATTGTTAGCCATGATGCTAGCAGCTAGCAGGCCTCACTGATCCTCTGACTTTTCATCAGGCCAACCAAACACCTGCAGGGCTGAGGACTTTCCCATCAGCCTCAGCTGTGTTTACTGCTAATCAGCTAATGCTAACATGCTAAACAAGGATCGAGAACATGGTAAACACATGCTGAACAAACATCAGCATGTTAGCATCCTGACATTAGCATTAGTTACGCGCATGGCTGTGGCGTCTCGTGTGTTTTGTTTGTTTGAGTTTGCTGTTGTTGTTTGTTTGCTGCAGCAGCACCTGAAGCTAAGTATATAAACATAAAGCTAACTGACGTCTCCTCCACAGAAACATCCGAGCTGCCTCATTTCTCCAGCCCTCACCTGGTCAACAGGTTTGCTGTGGTGGAGAACCTGGACTTCCTGTATTACCTCCATCACGGCCGACCATCCTTCGCATACGCCACCTTCCTCGTCCAGCAGCTGAGCGGCTGCAGCAACGTCGCGCTGCTGTGAGTGTGACGCACAGAGACACAGCTGCTCGACCCAGGAACACCTGCTGCACAGCAACACTAGTGTGTGTGTGTGTTTGTGTGTTTCAGGCTGCAGCACACCTGGCAGCAGGTGTACAGGTTGGCCCTGCAGTGTTTCAACGTGCCGTCTGTGACGTCAGCGTGCGTCTGTTTCTGCGAGCTGCTGGGAGGCTGCAGCCTGAAGCTCAGGGTCGACATCAGAGCCATGAACGCCGTCCTGCAGCACTGGAGCCAGCAGGAGACACACACCGCCGCCACACATCTGCACACTCTGGGTACACACACACACACACCGCTGCCAATCAACATCTGCACACTCTGGGTACACACACACACACACACCGCTGCCAATCAACATCTGCACACTCTGGGTACACACACACACACACACCGCCGCCACACAACATCTGCACACTCTGGGTACACACACACACGCACACACTGATTTGTGTCTTTTCAGTATCTGAAGGTGTGAAGCTGGTGGAGGCGGAGCCTGGAGCAGCGGAGGAGCTGATTGGTTACCTGGAGGCTGCAGTGACGGACGGCCTGGAGCAGAAAGGCGTCGGCAGGTGAGACGTTACAGTCGTGCATCATGTTACCGTGTCGACTGTGCAGCATGCAACATGGCATGGTGGCTGCGACAAGTTAGCTTGCTAGCTAGCTCCCTAGCTGCGGTTAGCCAGCAAACACTCAGCAGGTTAGTCAGAAGCTCAAGTCAACAAAAACTGAAAAATGTTTATTTGTTCAGCAACTTTACATCAATAAAACAACAACAAACAACACAAACTGAAAACACAGCAACAAACACGTGAGGACAAAACAGGTAAAAACCTGTGAACAGGGAATTAAAAGTAGATCGATTCAGAGTAAATCTCTGTCTTTGTGTGTGTGTGCGTGCGTCCGTGTGTGTGTGTGTGTGCGTGCGTCCGTGTGTGTGTGTGTGTGTGTGCGTGCGTGCGTCTGTGTCAGGTCTTCGTACGAGGCGGCGCAGGAGTGGGCGTTGCCCGTTCAGTTCTGTCAGCTGCACAGTCTGAAGCTCAGCTCTGTTTACCCCGCCCACTGCGCTGATGACGGACAGTTCATCCATTTCCTGTTGTTTGTCCAGCTGCACAACTTCCCGCCTCAGCAGGTGAACACACACACATACTCACACACACACAGATTAATCAGTTTATTCAAAAACACGGTGCAGGGTCATTTTCAGGATGTTCTCGCTCTGACCATACCTGCCTCCTCCTCCAGGTGAGGTCACTGGCGGCTCAGTTTGGCCCCGCCCTGCAGGCCCACCTGAGTCTTGCGTTTCAGGACCTGCAGGTATACAGTCAGAGGAGGAGGTGTGGGTCTGAGGAGCAGCGGTCGGGGTCTCTGAACACCGAGGAGGCCTCCGAGAGCCCGGAGCGCCCCACAGAGCTGTTCCAGGTCCTCCTGCAGAGCCAGGAGGAGACGTCGCCCTGCAGGTACCTGCTGCAGGAGGCGCTGCTGCAACGCTGCCCGACGCTGGCTGTGATGGCTGCCTGTCAACAGGTAAACAGACACACCTGGTGAGCCCCAAACACCACCTCCCATTCTCTGTTCAATGAGTATGACCTCTGGAATAATAATAATCAGTTTGTTGCAGGAGCACATCATCATCATTATTATTATTAATAATAATAAAATGCATCTTAAATACATTCATGTCCATATTTTTAAATAATAAAACAGGTCAAAGCAAATGTACATGATTTGATAGCATGCTAACATGCTAAAGTAATGGTGAACGCTGAGCCTGCTAGCATGTTAGCATGTGTTTTACTTTAAACTCACAGCTCACCTGTCTCTCACCTGTCAGGGGGCGGAGCTGCTGCCGTGTCTGTGCGTGTGGGTGTTGACCTCCGTCGATGATGTCACAGCAGAGGAAGCCACCTCCCACCTGGCAGAAGCCCCCGAGCACCACGGATGGACGCTGCACGACCTGTCGCACATCTGGAGGACGCTGCTGGGGCGGGGCCATGTGCGGCCGCTGCTGCGGGGCTTCGAGCTCTTCCAGAGGGTAAAGACCTGAGACGAGATGATGAAACAGATCTGTGATCAGAGGAACGGCAGCACAGCGTCCGACCCTGCTGTCTGATCCTGGGAAGCTGCATGAAGCAGTAGTGCAGTAGATGTTTGCAGGTTCTGCTCTTTCAGAGATTAAACACAGATCAAAGCTCCGCCTCCGCAGATTAAAACACATGACGCTGTCTTTAAAATGGCTTCTTCGTTCCTGACGCGACCTGCAGGGATTTGTCTGGTTTTGCTTTTCAGCCTCTTTGATGTTTAAAGGTGTTGGGAACAGCCCAGCAGACAGCAGCTTTAAAACCTTACAGCACAGAGAGTTGTCTGATTGGCTGGAGTCTATCGGGCGGTGGATTATCTGTAAAAGTGCTGATCTGTGGCTTTAAATGTCTCGATGTAAAACAATTAATGAAATAGAATCAAATTAAAACTCGACGTGATTCCTCTCCAAAAATCCTGAACTCTGATTGGTCGAAATAAACCTTGAATTCACTGCGTGAGATGATTTAATCTTTCTGACAGACTGATTGCATGAAGGAAACCAGCCTGATCACTAATAACGGGATAATCAATACAGTTAATCGTTGCCTCTGTGTCTCAGGACTGTCCACTGGTGCTGGTGCTCAGGATGTTTGAGCTGTGCTGTGACTACAGGAACTTCTCCGCGGCCAAAGCAAAGCTGCTGGACTTCCAGAGGACGCTCATCGCTGTAAGCAGACCTGCGTGCATGTGGTTCCACAGCTGGTGGAGCTGCCTTCTTCAGGTGTGTGTTCCTGTCTCTCACCTCCTTCTCTCTGCTGACGTAGCTGAGGAGCAGCAGCCCTGCTCCCTCCGCTGGACTCCCCCTGCAGTGGGTGGAGAGCCAGGCCTCCGTGCTGCTCCTCACCATGCTGCAGCGCTGCACCTCCCAGTACGACCTCCACCGGCTGCTGCAGCTCCTGGCCGACGTCGACAAGTTCCTCAAATTCAACGGTGAGATGGCAGAGATCAGTGGAGCACTGGCTGATCTGTGACGTGCACACAGGTGTGTTATCTATATGTGTGTGTGTGTGTGTGTGTGTAGGCCCAGACTTCAGGAAGCTGAGTCAGCTCAGTCAGTTGCTGCAGGGGTCAGAGGTCAACCTGTCTCCACGGCTGCTGCAGTGCAGTTCGTCCTCCGTCCAGCAGGAGGAGTTCCAGGCTGCGGTGGACGCTCTGCAGGCCCAGGGGCGCTACAGCCAGGCCCGGCAGGTCGCACAGCTGGCCGGCCTGTCCGTCCACCGCCTGCTGCTCAGCCAGGTCCGACCCGCCACACGACACCAGATTAATGTTTAATCTCCAGGTTTTACATTCACACACGTGCCGCCTGCAGGTCAAACCACACAGTTACAAACAAGTCATCTCTCCAGAGGATGAACCCTTGTAGACTTAATGATCCCTTAAACCAGCGTTTCTGGCGTCCAACTGGCGTCCACCATATGCACACCTGGTGTCATGCACACGCAGACGATTAGACGCCTCATACATCCTGAAAAACAGCTGATGATGATGCGATGATGTCACTGCATGCAGAGTTGCCTGATGTCATACTCCCTCCCCCTGTAGCTCCTCCAGGAGGCAGACTCCCAGAAGTCCAAGCGGCAGTGGAGACGTTTGGAGACGCGAGTCGGCTTCTGGAAGAGATGTCACGAGCAGCTGACGGCCGACGGCACTGATCCGGAGTCAGCCTCCCAGTTCTTCCTGTCGCAGGCTGAACCCGTGAGCACCAATGCCTGTGGCGCCGCAGACGCTCAGTTGGAGCTGCTGGACGTGCAGGAACGCTGCCTGCTGCTGTGCCTCGCCGCCCGCTGGCTCTCCCTGCTCAGCCCGCCTCCCCTCGGCAAACTGGAGACTCTGGAGAAGGAGCTGTGGGTCCGCCGCGTCCAACAGCACGTCCTCACCGTCGCCATGGAGAAGGAGAGTGTTTTCAACCTGCCGCCGCCCGCCATCACGCCAGAAATGAACTCGTATGAAGCGCTCATGAAGGAGTTCTCCTTCTCCAGCATATCGGGCCTGAACTCAGAGGGGTGTCTGAGCCTGGACGGGCTCCCGGGTCCCCCTGAGGAGCAGCAGGAGCAGAGTCTGGACCCGCCCCTGAGTCCAGAGGAGAGGAGCATTCTGGCCGCTCTGATTGGTCAGTTGCTGGACGATGGCAGTATCCACGAAGCCGGGCGGGTCTGCCGTTACTTCTCGCTGCATCACCCGGACCTGTGGGTGGTGCTGCGCTGCCGGGGTCTGGCCTCCGGAGAGCTGAAGCCAGACGCTGCGGAGGAGGCATCAGAGGCTCCGCCCACGAGGAGCATGAAAAGCTGTAAGCCGCCGCCCACCATCTCATCACATCCAATCACACTGCAGATTCCTCTGACACCACGACGTCCTGCAGAGAGCGCAGTCGGTCGAGCTCATGCTGTAAATGAGCAGTTTTAGCATTTTAGCACATGTGGCTGCACCTTCTCCTGCAGGTGCATTACATGCATTGTAAATTAATGAAGTATTAACGGCAGAGTAGAAACACGTGCTGCGTTCATTTTGTGCTGATTCTGAAAAGACAGGTGTGATTTGGAGCAGACAACTCTGAGCCTCTCTCCTCGCTGCAGCTCCGTCCGTCAGCAGCCTGCTGTCCTTCGCCATGCTGCCCCTCCCCGACGACGATGACGTCGCCGTGCAGCTCCAGAGGCTGGTGGATCAGTGTCGCCATGGCAACAACTACTGCAAACAGGTGCTGAGCCTCTACCAGCTCTCCAAGGTACCGGCCCGTCCTTCATATCCTGCAGCACGCTGCACGGTCTCAGGTGTACAGACTGTGCATGTGCAGTGGATTCAGAGTAAACACGTGTTTCCTGTTTCATGCGACTCGTCCAGGAGCTGCAGTGCTCCTTCACTCAGATCTGCAGGGAGGACCCCGGCTCGGTGCTGGAGAAGCTGCTGCAGTCGGAGCAGCCGGAGCGTTTCAGGAAGGCGCAGGCCTTCATCAGAGCCCAGAGTCTGTCTGCGGACGCCGTGGCCGAGCTCGTCTCCTCCGCTGTGGTGCAGGCGCTGCTGGCCTCCATGCAGGAGCTGCAGCCTGGTGAGATCACAGCGGCTCCAAATGTCTGAACTGTACCAAACACACACGGGTGTGAGAGGTTTGAGTGTCTGTGATAAAGGCAGGTTTCTGTCTGATTGTCTCCTCAGTAAAAGGTCAGAAAGTCTGTAAACTCCAGTCTGAACCTTCACTGTCCTCTATCAGCACGGTGCTGCAGGCTGCAGCTGCAGACACAGACATTTCACATCAAAACAAAAGAATCAGCTGATTATATATTTTATTCCTCTTCATTGTTTAATTGTGTGTGTGTGTGTGTGTGTGTGTGTCAGCAGAGAGGCAGGTGTTCAGGCCGTCGGAGGGCCGGGATTCACTGGTCCAGCTCATCAAACTGTGCGAGGATCCAAACCTGGTGGGAGTCAAACTGCTGGAAAACCTCAACACTGTTCCACTGCGAGACCTGAACTGCAGTACGTCAGACACACACACACACACACACACACACACACAGTGAAATGTCCCTTTAAGCTCCAAACTCTATAAAACTATATTTAAATACACATTAAAGGTGTGTTCAGGACTCACTTCCTGGTTACACCTGCACATCACCTGATTGTTGTTGTTGTTGTTGTTGTTGTTGTTGTTAACGGACTCCTTCGTCCCCTCTCTCCTGCAGTTGTGGAGTTGCTGATCGTGACTCACGACTGCTTCAGTCTCACCTGTAACATGGAGGGGATTGTCCGAGTGCTCCAAGCCGCCCGCCACCTCAGCCACACCTACCTGGCCCCGGGCGAGCACTACAGCCTGCTGGTAAGCCCCGCCCACTCCCTGACACGCAGCCTGTCGTTCCTCAAAGAACAGAATCCACTTGGGCAGGAATCAGATGTTTGCTCAGAGCTGCTGGAAGGCGTCCTTACTCTGTGTGTGTGTGTGTGTGTGTGTGCAGGTGCGTCTGCTGACCGGTATCGGCAGGTATAACGAGATGACGTACATCTTCGACCTGCTGCATCAGAACCATCGCTTTGAGATGCTGCTGAGGAAGAAGGTGGACGCGGACAGAGGACAGGTGCACCCTGACCCCCGACCCCCTGGATCAATAATGATTATGTGACATCTCGTGCGACACGTTTGACCCTGAGCCTGATCCCTGTCGCTCCCCGCAGAGCTCCAGCCTGAAGACGGCGCTGCTGGATTACATCAAACGCTGCCTCCCTGCAGACAGCGAGAAACACAACATGGTGGCGCTGTGTTTCAGCATGAGGAGGGAGATCGGAGAGAACCACGAGATGGCGGCGAGGACCCAGCTGAAGATCATCGAGTCTCAGCCCTGGGGTGAGCTAGCTCAGCGCTAACAGCTAATGAACTCACCGCAGTACGAGCTGCTTCTGGTTTTGACTTTGAGCTTTGTGAAACGTTTCAGTCGTGACTCCTGAGCTGAAGAGTTTGCTGGTCAAAGTGTTGGGTCTGCTGAAGGACGCTGCAGAGAGCTTCTCCAAGGTGCCTGAACGTCTCTGCAGGCTGCTCGGCCTTCACACGCCCTCTAATACTCTGACAGGGGAGAAGTTAACTCTGTGTGTGTCTCCAGGACTCGTGTGTGCGTCAGGCGACTCGCTGTGTTCGGACAGCAAAGCTGGTCGCTCTCCAGCTGCACTTCCTGAACCAGGGATCAGAGCTGCGCGTCATCAACCTGCGACCTGCAGAGCTGCTGGACGCCGTCACGTCGCTGCCGCGGTGCTATCAGGTCTGTTCCTGCCTTTACAACCAGGCCGAGGTTGGGACTCTGCTTTAAAATGCTGAAGGCTTTTATTGCAAATTATTTATAAATTGATAATTTCCTGTATTTTCCTTCAGGATCTTGTTGCAACAGATTTAACTTTAACATCTACATGAGTGAGATACGTGTGTGCCGACCTTCTACCCTAAATAAAAGTATAAATACTAATATTTAAGTTTGCAGTAAAACAAAGTAATATTACCTTTTATGAAGAGTTTCAGATTAATTAATTTATTATTTATTTATTATATATTATTTATTTATTATAGGTATTTTTATGAAGCTGCTCTTTTTGATAAATGTTCTTCTTTTCTTCAGCCACAAAAATACATCAGACTTTATTCAATAATCTACATTAATCTAAGGGCCTCAGATTAATGTTGTTAAATGGAATTAAAAGTATAATATCTGATGTAACACACTACATTATGTTGTGAGGAGAGCTACGTGGAAAAGCTAATCACTGAACATGCTAACACTGTTAGCTTACTCCTGCTAACAAGACATAGTGATAATCCATAATCCACATTAACAAGTGTTTGTCTCATAATCATGTCTGTTGCACTTAATATGCTAATATTAACAAGCTTAATGCTAATTTACTTTGCTAATTGGCCAAGCTGCAGGTTAATACATCAAGCTAAGTGTCTGTCTGACAATCATACATGCTAATGTTAGCACACTTCACATGCTAATATTAACACGCTAACATGTTAAATTAGTCAACAAAAGGTTATCTTAAGGTTATCATATTACATGTTAATATGTCTCTGTCATTCATAGTCATGCATGTTGTCATACTTATTGCACCTAACATGCTAATATTAACATGCTAACATGTTAAATATTAATTACACCAGCTACAGGTTATTCATGTCAACATGCTAACTGTGTCACTCATAATCAAACATGTTTTTACATGGTAGGATGTTCCCATGCTAAAGCTAGAACATGTAGCAGGCTAATATTAACATGCTAAAATGCTCATGCTAACAAGCTAAAGGTTATTATAATACATGTTCACAGGCTGTCTGCTTCATTCATAATGACGCGTGTTAGATTATGTTAGCATGGTAACAGGTGAGACTGTAGTGTCACCGTCATGGTGTCAGGTGAGTCTGAGTTCATTAAACAGTTTATTTGTATCCTGCTGTGTGTGTGTGTGCGTGCGTGCGTGTGTGTGTGTCTCAGGTGCTCGTGGTGTCAGAGGCATACAGCTACAGTCCAGACTGGGCAGAGATCTTGTACCAGAAGGTGGTGCTGAACGGAGACTTTGTTTACCTGGAGGAGCTCAAACGCCTCCGTCCGCTCACCTCCGGCCTGTTTGAGGACATTTTCAGAAAGTAAGACCATTGAAAGCAGCGCGCCTTCAGGTAAATCACATGACACTCTGACCTCATCTCACCCGTGCGTGTCTGTTTCAGGCTGGACGGCGCCCCCAGCAGCGTCACTCCGAACGTGAAGCGCCTGCTGACGTACTGTGATGACGTGTACAGCCGCTATAGGCTGGCCTACCAGCAGAATCTGTATGATGTCACCAAAACGCTGCTGCAGGACGCCAAAACCTGCAGCTACCTGAACGACCGGCTGTCCAGCTGATCGACTGACCCGCTGACTGCAGATCTGCAGCCTCATCATGACGACGCAGAACCAATAACTGATGTACAAAACTAATTTATAAGAAATCACAGTCTTTAATTACAATGTGTAATTATCTCCTGACTAAAGGAGTAACTGACAGTAACTGTTTCTATTAATTAAAACTAATTAACGCTGTCGGTGTCTGAGCCTCGTCCACCTCCATCCTCATATTTCACCAAAGTCTCACTAGATATCTTTTATTTTTAGTAAACACAGACTTTTCCTGTATTCCCCTGTGGACGCACTGCAGACGCAGCTCCAGGTTCACACTCGCCCCGGAGACTGAACGTCTTCACATCTGACTCTGAGACTCAACCAAACCGGACTCCAACATGGATCCCAGACTGCGGCAGGGATCAACTTGTTAGCAACATGCTAACAGGCCAGCTAGCAAAATAAACAGCATGACAACATTAAACATGGCAGATCTTAAAGCCGCTGTCAAGGCTTATGTTCGTCACTTAGCGTGCTTTGCTTGGTTTCCACCTCTTTGTGTGAATGTAGCAGGCGTTAGCGATGAGCTAACAAGGACGGACAGGTAGATTCATCACACACTGGCTGCAGGTGATGTCACAGGCAGGTGAATCTGAATGAGTTTTCTCATTTTAGGGGCCTCTGCAGAAACACAGGTGAATGTGTTTGTGTTGAGAAGCTTTTTAAAAGTGCATCTTGCACAAAATGAGACCTTTACAGTGACTCTGACTGACCCTGAGCCCTGATCCTCTGCTGTAAGAGGCTCAAAGATGCCGTTTCTCTGCTCCTCCAGCAGATGGCGCTCTGTGCTCACTGACCTGCTGCACAGTGTTGGTCAGGCTCCTGCTGCTGGTTAAGACTGGACCTCGATACTTGTTTTGGTCTTACAGGGCTGCAGATGTTTTGCATTGGGAAGGTCTGAGATTCAAAGAAGATGCAGAGTTTCTGTTTTTCACCTCGTCAGCTTTTTGTTTAATTTCCCTTCAGCCATGAACAAGATGCAGTTTATGCTTGTTTACGCTTTTATGTTCAGTTTGTGCTTGTTTCAGCTGCAGAGGATTCTGGGAAACTGCCTGAAATCAGGGTCAGGTGAACACACAACTGCAAAGAGATGCTCTCGTTGTTACTGCCTCTGTTTGCACAGAGGATGAAGTGACTGAGAGGAAGCTCTGTGCTCGTTGTGTTTCTGGATTTGCAGCAGCCGTAAATGTCTGACACCAGGTCTCCCTCCTCTGCCCGCGAGCCGCCTGTTTATCGGCAGCAGCGCCTCTAATGGAGACAGTCATTAAGAAAACGATCTCATTATTCAGCTGTAATTAGCAAATTAATCAGGAGTTTATAACGTGCTCAGTGGAGCGGAGCCGAGTCTCCGTGCTGGGGATTCAGCTCCCGTTCACTTACTGCGTTTACAGCGACGGCGGGGAATCACAGCCTGACCTTTTGACCTTTCAGGAAATTAAGTGCAATTAAGCTGCAATAACACAACGAGAAACCGTGTTTGTGTTGTTCAGGCAGGTTTCCTCTTCTCTCTGCACATAATCTGCTAAGATGATCAGTTTCAGAGGAAGCAGGAGCCCCTTGCTGCCGCTCACCGAGTGTCGAGCCTGTAAAACGTTGCATTAATCATTACGTTTTTTATTTGTTTTATCCTCGTTTCCGTTTTCCAGCGAGTGTTTTCCCATCAGCCACCTGAGACTCACACAGGAAGTCTCCTCCATCAGACACTCCTGCAGAAATAATGAGAAGAGCGAGCGTCAGCTCACCTGATCACACAGAAACAGCAGCAGGCTCAAACCTCTGATTTAAACACTGAGCCTGTGTTGGAGCAAATGGACGAGCTGCAGTCTGAACAGCAGGCCGCACCGCAGCAAACCCATGTTTGATCATCTCAGAAAAACCTTAATGAAAGGTCAGAAGTGTTCCTGAACGCAGCGTGACACAGTAACGAGCAGGCAGCAGGTGAGTCAGTGACATCGGCAGGTCATGTGATCAATATCAGGATCTATGTTACAGGTAATGAGACAGACAGGTGGGACAGACAGATGAGTGCAGAGACAAATGGGTGGGACATACAGGTAAGTAGTGGGACAGACAGGTGAGCAGTGAGACAGACAGAAGAGACAGGTGAGCAGTGAGACAGACAGAAGAGACAGGTGAGGAGTAGGACAGACAGGTGAGCAGGGGGACAGACAGGTGAGTGGTGGGACAGACAGGTGAGGCAGACAGGTGAGTGGTGTGACAAACAGGTGAGTGGTGGGACAGACAGGTGGGACAGACAGGTGAGTGATGGGACAGACAGGTGAGCAGTGGGACAGACAGGTGGGACAGACAGGTGAGTGGTGGGACAGACAGGTGAGACAGACAGGTGAGTGGTGTGACAAACAGGTGAGCGGTGGGACAGACAGGTGGGACAGACAGGTGAGTGGTGGGACAGACAGGTGAGCGGTGGGACAGATAGGTGGGACAGACAGGTGAGTGGTGTGACAGACAGGTGAGCAGGGGGACAGACAGGTGAGCGGTGGGACAGACAGGTGACGTCGGCAACTGAACTGTTTGTTTGTTATTTGTTATATATATATATCTGCTAGCTAACACTATGCTAATGCTAAGCTAGCTATTCTAGCTAAAGTTATGCTAACAAAATCCCATGTCGGTTACAATGCGTGTGGTCGACACAGTAAATGTGACAGCAGGCTGAGGAGCTGAACAGCCAGTAGGATGTGAGATGATGCGTCATGTGATCCACAGCGGTTGAGGTGGTCAGCTGGCGTCCTGCAGGAGTGCCAGCCGTTCATGAAAGAACTGGGCGTCAAAACAAATCTGAATAACTTCTGTTTTTCAACTTAAACTCCATCTGAAACCTGCTGCAGACAGTCTGTCTCCTCTGTAGCTCTGATGAAACAGGAAGTGCAGGCGGGACATAATGTTTGGAGGAATCTGATTGGCCCGTTGTGGGCGGGGTCAGAACAAACATGGAGAGCTCCAGTGATTCAGAGTTGGATGATGAGCCTCAAGGTTCAGGTGTTCTCCACCTCAACAGGGTTTGAGGTGACCAACGCCTGAAGACACACCCACGTAGCATGCTTCTGCTAGCTAGCTAACTGATGAAGCTTAGCTCTGATGCTAACAGCTGGACTCTGATTGGAGGCTGGATGGCTATCTTTGGTATCACCTTTAGCACCAAAGTCAGAAGCTGTTGAGGTCCTCAGCAGACACTTCACTGCAGGCGTCCATGTTTTCTTGAGAAGATGCACCGACATGCATCTGGTCTGTTAGCAGTTTCCTTCATGGAGAAGACACCGGGTGCAGTCGCAGTCATGCTAGCAGCTCTGTCAGGCTGCACTGAGCTAAATGCTAACACCAGCTCGCTAACATGCAATTCGCAAGTATGAGGTTTACAATGTTCACCTTCTTAGTGTGTTAGCATGCTAACATTAGCATTTATCATTAAACCCAGAGGGCAGCTGAGATCTGAACCATCAAACCAACACAAACATCCAGAGTCACAACAACAAGGCTTAAATAATCATTAAAGATCAAAGAAGGCGGGACGCCATCTTGGATTCACGCAGCGTATCGAAGCTTCATGCAGGTAAAGCTGATTCCTTAACGAGGTGGGAGGAGCCAAACCCATCAGGTGCATCTGAAACAGGGAAGCAGAGTCAGTCCGGACGCCTCAAACTGTCACAGCTGTCTAAAGTTTGGCCTCTGAACAGAGAAAAGGTGAGTTTCCTGCATCATTTCCTCCTGAACCGCTGCTCACGTCCAAACTGTCACTGCGTTCTCAGGCAAATCCAACATTTTACAAATGTGGTTCAGGAAAAACCGAAGGAACCGAAAGATAAAGCTTCATAAAATGTAAAAAAGTTAGAAACATCATTAAACAAAACAACGATCACACTGAGTCCCTCCTCGTGCTTCATCCACGTTTTGATACAAAGGAAGATAACTTGTTGTGATGTAAAGCTCTCCGTCACTTTTCCTCCTGCAGCAGCGACGTCGCCTGAGACTCTCAGCAGAGGATGCAAACCAGTTTCTGATGCAGACTCTCTGTGAAACGGAAACTTGACTCTTATCATCATCATCATCATCATCATCATCGCAGCAGCAGCAGCTGTTTGGCGTCACATCGCTGTCTCGTCCAGGACGCCGCTGAAGCTCCTGACTGTTCATCCTATTTTATATTAACATGTGGACGCTGCAGAGACGGAGTTTGATATCGCTGCAATATAGGCTGCAGGAAACCCAGCGTTTAGAGGACACACACGCGCACACACACACAGACACACACACACACACAGACACACACACACACACAGACACACACACACACACACAGCATCCTCCTCGGTGTCTCCTGCTGCCGAACCTTATTCTATGGATGTTTTTGGGAGGAGGAGCATCCCCCCTCTCCCTCACCCAGTGCAAATCCTCTATTGATCTCCCTCCCTCCCTCTCTCTCTCTCTGTCTCTCTCTCCCTCTCTCTCCCTCCCTCTCTCTCTCTCCCTTGCTCTCTCTCCCTTGCTCTCTCCTCCCTCCCTCTCTCTCTCTCTCTCTCTCTCTCTCCCTCTCTCTCTCTGTCTCTCTCTCCCTCCTTCTCTCTCTCTCTCTCTCTCTCCCTCCCTCTCTCTCTCTCTGTCTCTCTCTCCCTCCCTCTCCCCCTCTCCCCCTCCCTCTCTCTCTCTCAGCGAGTGCTGCTCTGTCCGATCAGGAGGACAGTTTCTGGTCAGTTTCCCGTCGTGGCGGTTGAGGATGGACGCTCGGATCTTCACCCTGCACGTCCTGACGCTCTGCAGCCTCATCCACAGTAAGCTTAACACACACACACACATGCATGCATGCACGCTCACACACACACACACACACACACACACACATCTGTTTGCCTGTCATGAATGAGTCCAGCTGTTCACTCACTTTACGGGCTGTGACTGTGAGCAGCAGACTGAACAGAGACGAACAGTTTCCTTCATGTGAAAGTAAAACATTCAAATCAGATCAAAGGAAACAAAGCCAAACTATTTTTAATGTTCCTCACAAAAGTGAAGAAAACTTGAGGATGTGAGTGAGAGTCTCAGATCTGATGTGACTGCCGAGCGCCTGCAGTTTGCAGCAGCAACAGCAAAATGCAGATCGATCAGTGGACTAAAAAGTTTTACAGTGAAGAATCAAAAATTCACAGGTTAGAAAACATCGAAGCTGCATTAAGAGACGATGACACGTGTCTGAATGTGTCTGAATTTAGATTGTTTCTAATCAAATTTAACATATTTAATCATATTTACAGAAAATCATCCAAAGAAAACAGCTGTTTGTTTGTCTGCTTGCTGTTGAATCGCAGTTCAGCAGGTGGCGCTAATCCTCCAGTCTGTGCCAATAAACCACCACAGAAGAAGAAGAACTAAAACTGTTTCTTCCACACTGTAACGAACATTTAGCTCAAATATCCCGGACACAGCCGCTGCCATCGTGCTCTGGTAACGTAATTTGAACTTTGTGCAGAAGTGATCGAAGGCGTAGAGCTGCAGGTCGCATCTGCTGACATGGAGGGGGCGGGACTTATGAGCTGTACTGCAGCCAGACACCAGGGGGCGGGACTTATGAGCTGTACTGAAGCCAGGCACCAGGGGGCGGGGCTTATGAGCTGTACTGCAGCCACACACCAGGGGGCGATAAACACCTTTATAACATCAGCAGTTCGGTGACATTGGGCAAACTTTCCTTCAGCGTTTGAAACGTTGGCAGTGACCCTGAGCAGCAGGACAGCACTGACAGAGACCAGTCTGTTGTGTAGCCTCCCCCTCCTCCCCCTCCTCCCCCAGCAGCTGTCAGTCATCCTGACGAGCTTTCATCCTCTCTCGGGCCGATGTAACAGTCGTCCATGATGCCTTTAAGGCCCCTTCACACTGTGACGGTCTGAGCTGTGTGAGATCAAAGGTGACGGTCTGTCACTGCTGATCTGAGATCTGACTGTGAGGCCGCCGCCCACACATCTGGAGCCCAAAGACACATGAGTGAGAAGTTTAAGGTTAATTAGCTGCAAGTCCACCAAACAGCCCGATCACTTTGTGATGTCCACTGACGACAGCGCTGGTGCGTCACGTTCCACCTGATCCTGGAGCACCGTGTCAACACAGGTGCTGCGGCAGTGGTAAATACAAACTTATAATTACTCTTCAAGTGAAATAACACAATTATAACGACTGTAATGACTTGTTATTAACGTCTAATGTGAAATAGTGGAGCGCTGCAGACAGGTTTCCAGGTTTATGATCTAAACTAAATCAAATCTGAAGTCGACAGTTTTGTTTTCATCGTTTTAATGTTTCTAAAGAAACGTTATTAACTTGTGCAGCAAAGCTCGGCCGTGTGTCTCTTCTACCAAGTCCTGCTGTTTAACCAAGACAACACAAGTGCAGCTCACAGTGCTGCCCCCTGGTGGTCAGCAGTATTAATAACTCCTCTCACTGCGGCAACATTAAAATACCTTTGCAGGCGGTAACTGATGAAGTAATTCAGTTACTCTTAAGGGGAAGTAAGTACCTGCTCGTGTTCGGTGATTTGCACAGCACTGATCGATCGCAGCTGCTGGAAGAGTAAAAGATGTGTGACCTCGAAGCCTCGATGCAGACCCACATGCAGGAGGTCTGTCTGTGGTAGAAACCAGATCCAGGGCTCAGGTGCATGCAGGTGCAGGTTTAAAGGGAACCAACAATGTGTCGCTGCTGTAAAAGGCAGCCGATCAGGACAGGAAACAACTGTCTGTAACAACAAAGACAAACTGTGAAATGAAAACGTGAGACACTCAACAAATCCAGGAAATGCGACAAACAAACGTGTGGACACTTTTCCATCAGAGCCGTGCAGGTGACTCAGGCTGACCTCCGCTGATTTCAGCCACTCTGACCCCGACGTGATCAGTAAACAGACTGCTTCCCTCTGTTACCGTTTGCAGCCACGTCCAAGACTCAAATTCATCATTTTTGGCTCTTACAGCTTTTAAATAAAGGTTGAGGACTTTAATTTGACCTAACGCACATTCCTGCCTCTGTCTCCGGGCGGTTTCCGTACACCGGAGGCAGAACGAGAGGCAGTAACAGGATGAAACTCCTCACCCTGCACCAACATGGCTGCACTCACTGAGACTCTCACTTCCTGGATCAGTGTCGGCTCCATGTTTGATGAAAGGAAGTCAGAGAGGACGCACTTGTAGTTCTCTGATTTGATCTTGTTGAGACATGGCAGCTGCTGAATGTGTGTGTGTGTGTGTGTCCAGGCTCTCTGCAGGGTGTCTACCAGCGGCGTCTCTACAAGGAGCTGATGAGGAACTACAACCCGTTAGAGCGACCAGTCAGCAACGACTCCCACAGCCTGACGGTCCACTTCAGCTTCAGCCTGCTGCAGATCATGGACGTGGTGAGAGCACACACACACACACACACACACACACACACACACACACGCACATTTGATCTGAGGTGCTTCTCTGCTCGCAGCTGCATCACCATGCACCTTGCAGCCAAAACAAACCAGCGACCACTCCAACTCATAATTCACATTTCCCATCATGCAACACTCTGATGAATGGCGTGCAGGTTTTGTGTGTGCGTGCACAAATTAACCAACATCTTGTGTGCACAAAATAACATTAAATCCCAAATGCAGTTAAACATAATGCAGGGCTGCAGGCACCTGGCTCTGTCTGTGTATATCGGTGCGTCCACATACTTTTGGCCATTTACTGAAGTGAAAAACAACAACAAACAAACAAATAAACAAACAGCTCGGGGTCCAGAGCCGATCGGTTCTCTAATCAGCCGCAGCAGGACTGATGCTCATTACTGACTCGTGTGATGAACTTACCACTGAGCAGTCACACACACACACATGCACACACACACACACACACACACACACACAGAAATGAGTGAGTTGTGTTCATTTAGTTCCAACATTTCACACCCACTGCAACAAACACTCAGCCTGCCTCCTGCCAGGTGTCGACAGTAGGAAACGACTTTCATCTCTGCTGTAGCAGCATGTGACCACACACACACACACACACACACACACACACACACACACACAGTGTACACAGTGTGTCTTCAGCCTCTGCAACTCTGTTTCTGAGAAAGAGAGAGAGTGAAATGCTGCAGAAGGACCTCTGATATCTCTAATGATGACCTCGCACTGTGTGTGTGTGTCTGTTTGTCTGCATGCGTGTGTGTGTGTGTGTGTGTGTGTGTGTGTGTGTGTGTGTGTGTGTGTGTGTGTGGTCACATGCTGCTACAGGAGAGCAGGGCAGCCTGACTCCTCGCATCTCCACCTCCACAGCATGTGACCATATACACACACACACACACACACATGCACACACACACACACACACACACACACACACACACACACACACACACACACACATGCACACACACACACACACACACACACACACACACACACACACACACACACACACATGCACACACACACACACACACACACACACACACACACACACACATATACACACACACACACACACACACACACACCACACACACGTCTAAGAATTCGGTGTGAGGCTCTCAAACAGCAGCTGGATGTTGAAGCTTCAACACTTCACGAGGCTCAGCTGAGTTTCATCTGCAGCTTCAGTTAAAGACTGTTAAAGGGTCATTTCACCCAAAATACAAAGACATAAACACATAAATAAATAAACATAAACATAAATAAACAAACATAAACAAACACACGTGGGCCGCCGGTTGTGTCCTGTCATGTGTTTAACCGCTGCTCGGGGTTTGTCGGCTGATTCGTCCTGACTTCAGACGTTAAACTCGTCCCGCAGTGCGATGGCGGAGGGAAGAAGATGCAGAAGAACAAACATGTAAACAACAACAAAACATTGATTACAGTAATTACAGGTAATTAAAGAGCGTCTCAGTGTCCTCAACACAACGTAAACATAATATATTCTGCAGGGGCTCCGTGGTCGATATCAGTGACTCAGCCTGAAGCTGCTCTCTGCACAGCGCTGCACCCACTTTACTTTCATTATGATTGGTTAACAAATCAGTGACATCATCAAGAGTCTGTCATCTGTCTGCTACAGCAGCAGAGTCATAAACAACAATGCACCGAGGATCCAACGCATGCGTCTGCAACATGAGTCTGAACACAGACACAGACGCCGTGACGCTGTTTGCGTTTGTTTCATTAGTGACGTCGTCTGAGATTGTTTTTGTATAATTAATATAAAATAGGATCAAATCAAACAGCTGCAGCTAAACAGGTAAACAGGTCGGACGCTCATTGTTCTCCTCTTCTGCTTCTGTTCTCAGGATGAGAAGAACCAGGTGCTGACCACCAACATCTGGCTGCAGCTGGTGAGTTTTCATCTATCGGCTCCTGTGTTCGCATCGGGCAGCGAGCAGCCAGGAGCTGGACCTTCTC
Organism: Datnioides undecimradiatus; assembly: GCA_008933995.1. Classification (NCBI taxonomy): domain Eukaryota; kingdom Metazoa; phylum Chordata; class Actinopteri; order Lobotiformes; family Datnioididae; genus Datnioides; species Datnioides undecimradiatus. Next base: position 36,102 of record WARS01000130.1, on the reverse strand, counting down.
TGAGCCTGACATCTTTTCTCTTATTGGCTGTTTCCTGAGCGTCAGAAGTCTCAAACATCAGCAAAGTGTTTGTTGCTTCTGAAGTCTCATTGATTTAAGATCAATTGTCGCCTGTTTCCGGATCAGATTTGCGTGTCCAGACGCCTGTCTGCAGGGTTGCTGTGGTAACACAGTTGGTGTCAGCAACAAGAAGTGCTGATGCTGCAGCCTTGAAAACACGTAAATACACTTTTCCAGCATCACCCGCTCAGAAGCCTCCACCCAGAGAGGCGTCAGCCGCTCTGATGCTCCTGGATTCAAAGCTGTTGTCGTGTTTCAGGTTCAACCCCCTGATTCGAGCGGCCGGGCTGAGGCTCCAACACAACAAACAGACCTGGGCTCTCTTCCTGTTTCCATCATCACGACTCTGCGTTTAAACCTTTTAAAGTGATTTTCACCTGTGTAATAAAGACGCCTGTGTTTTCCTCCTGCGTGAAGCTCTGCAGCGGTGTTGTACTGCAGAAGCTCCAGTTGGACCAGTGAAGTTCAGAGATGCAGACTCGGTTCCTTCGGTCTAAAGGTTCTTGGGTTCCTCTGCAGTGGAAAAGGTTTAGCAGCATTTCCTGAATGAATCTACTTCCTGTTTAAGCCTCACAGTGGCTGCTACGCCTGCAGCTGTCAACAACATGATCGGTCCGGTGAGCCCGTCCCACCAAACTCACCACAACACGCTTCGCCACTTCAGGGGCAGCTGCGACCCTGCTGGGCTGTCACGCCGAAAAGGAAACACGTCTGCTTCGTGTCAGATAGTAAACACACAAAAACACAATGAGCCTGAAGCTCAGGCCTGTTTTAGCTTGTACGCAGTCGGAGGAACCTGAAGTGTTGGGAGTTCGTCCCAGGTTGTCGTCATAGTTTTGTGTCCAGTTTGACGTTTATCCTGCTTTATCCTGCTGTACTGTCGTGTCTTGTGTCTTGTTAGCTCCCCCTCCCCTGTGCAGTGAATACCGAGTGTCTCCCATGTGTTAATTAACTGTCTCTCCGTTCCCATCGACATCTCGTGTTCATGCCTAATTCGTGCTGCGAGTCTTTGCGTTGCACCTGCTCGCTCTGTGAATCTGCATCTGGGTCCCGTCCCTTGTCTTCTCGCCTTGGGCTTGTGCAAACGTGACAGTTGCAGGGGGGGACGTGGGGACGTGTACATGTTTGCATTTGTGGGACAACCAATAGGAATACGTCCTCTCGCTGAAAAACAGAGCGAGGGGGGCACCGTTTTCTCTGAATTAGGTTATGATGTGATGTTTGAATCTGAAGCCTCTGCATCTTCAGTTACTGGTTTCAGTTCACACCTGTGGTCGTGGACGCCTGGGGCTTCAGACAATGACTCATAAGCTTCATAAATGGATCAGCAGTGGGTCAAAACCTCCACTGGACCTTCATCCAGCCTGCAACACGGCCCCTCTGCTCTGGGACGACGCCTCCATCTCAGAAATGAAGCTGCTGTCTCTTCATCTGTGACAGATGGGTGTGTTTGTGCCGGGGACGATGTGTAACCGACTCAGGGGAAGAAACCAAGTAAACATTGATAATAAACGGAGGCCTGCGGCGGCGCCATCCCATCCTTCCTTCTGCTGGGCTCCCACAGACTCTGGAGGAATCGCAGATCTCCAGCTCTGGTGCTTGACCCAGATAAGGTTGCTGTGATGCAGCAGGCGGCGAACAGTTTCCCCCTCACATCTCTGGTTCTCCGGTTCTCCTGTTCTGTTTGTTCGTTTTAACTTCATCTCAGGCGCTGAAGAGCCGCCTCCCAGCAGGACGACTCTGGTGTGAATGTCAGAGCTGACGGAGAGCGCGGGAATTCATTAAAGGAGCCTCCTAAACCCATTTCATGCTGCTGTCCGGATTTAATTAGGTTTCACATCAGGTCCTGGGGAATGTGTGTTTGTAAAGTGTTGCTGCACTAATCCGGCCTAATCTGCTCCTCTCGGATGGAAAGGTTGGTTCCTCCCCGGAGGCTCGACATTTCCTCTCTGCAGCACCCTCCCAGGACCGACCAGTCTCTTAATTTAATTTGGCTCTGGCCTCTCCTCCTGCTCCTCCTGCTCCTCCTGCTCCTCCTGCTCCGCCTGCTCCTCCTCCTCCGCTGCTGGAGTCATTGTGTTGTTTTGTGAAGGGGATGAATGTCTGGAAGCGATAGGCAGCGTTTCTGCGCCGGCAGCTGTGTGCAGGGTTTTTAATGTCAGGGTGTTAACGCAGCATTTGGAGGTTTTTCTCCTGGCGAACGAGCAAAGTTTGACTCACTGAGGCTAAAAACAGAACCAGGATCAGGAGTTCAGAGCAGATTTTAACCTCAAAGAGCTGGAGAAGTTTAGTTTTATGATGTGTCTTCTTCTGGTGTTGCTCAGACTCACATCGCTGAGCCCAGCACTTAGCAGGACTGCAGGTTTATGATATTATTAACGATGCTAACATCACATCAACCTGACGATGGCGCTGGATGAAACATTAGAGGATCTATTAAAGTTATAAAGGTTCATCCTGAGAGGAGCATGAAGCACATTTCATCTGAATCCATCCAACAGCTGATGGTTCAGTCTGGACCAAAGTGGAGGACAGGCTGAAGCTACGTGAAGCTACGTGAAGCTGCGTCGCTAATGTGGCTGAGAAATCAAAGCTTGAGCTCACTCTGAAATCCTTTAATGAGTTTTATGATCTGCAGAGTTTTGTTTCTGCTCGACTCAAGTTTCAAAATCAGTTTAACTTTGTTTACAGCAGAGCAGCTAGCCGCTACAACTGTCGTCCATCTTTACTGAAAGTATGTCCGGGGTTGTTGCATTAATGGAGCGGGTCTTCGATCTTCTTCGATTCGGTCTTCACGTTTCATTGAACTGGGAGAATTAGAAATCTGAGCGAAACTCAGCCAGAAGGTGAAATCCTATTAGACAAGACAGTGAACGCACCACGGGACAAACCCAACACGCACTGTGATGATGAAGTTTTATCTGAAAGTGTCTCGTTGATGCCGTTTTGATTTGTTTTATCGTTGCATCACTTCTTCTCTTCATCGTTTCCAGCTTTTCTGTTCGACCTCGTCCTGTTTTGACTCCTGGAGCCTTTGAACCTGTTCAGACACGAGACCGGAGAGCGCAGATCTCCTCACCGGCTCATTAAAGATGCATGGAAACGCTCTGATATGAGACGTTTCTCTGAAATCCGGATCACTCCTCTTTGAGCTTGTTTGAACTGAAACGTGATGATGCAAGTTCGTGATGAAAGTTAAGTTTTTATTTGTTGCAGAAAATGAATCAGAAAGCGAGTTTTCATCATCAGCTCTGTTAGAAACTCAAAGGAAGATCTGACATCTGACTCAAACTACGTAACAGGTTCCTGAGGGACTAACATGTGGAGCCAGGCATGAAGAACCTTAAAGCTGATCAATTAGACATTGAATCAGACGTCCTGATGAGTTCTGGACAATCGATTCAAAGCTTTTTGATGAAGAAGAGAGAAAACGCTGCTGAATTTAATAAAAACATGTCTGCAAATTCCTGACATTCTGCAAAAATCAGACGAGTTTGTGTTGCTCGGGACTTATGATGCTGTCAAACAGGAAGCAGAGACACAGACGTGAGATGCCAGAAAGATGAAACCAGGAAATGAAGAAAACACATTTATTGAAGATTCAGCATCTCAAACTGTTGCTCTGCAGGTGCGATGGACACTTTACACTGCACCAACTACAATTCAGCAGTTTAATTCAGTTTCTCAGACACTTTTATCCAAAGTGGTGTAGATCTACAGAGATCCAGGAAGGAGAGAAGAACCAGGACGAGTGCTGAGAAACGTTTGTCTGATAGGACACAGGTGTGGACAGGTAGAGCGTGATGTCGAGTGAGCAGGTGATCATGAAACAGCTGGAGGTCAGGAGGGACTCTGCAGATCGAACGGAGTTTAACCAGCTCGTGATGTGATGGTGGAGCCAGGCGTCTCTCATCGGCCCAGCGTAGAGAGCGGGATGGAGTGTAGACCTGGATGAGGGGGTTCAGGTCCACCAGGAGCTGGTTTAGATGTAGCTTAGTGAGCGAGCAGCGACTGGGAGCCAGTGGAGGGAGATGAGCCGAGGAGGGAGGTGAGCTCTGTTGGGCTGGCTGAAGACCAGACCAGCTGCTGGATCCTGCTTCAGGTCAGCGTTCAGCAGCAACACAGATTCACACAATCAGCTGAACACCAACGAGCACAGATTAATTTGACGCGTCAGAAAGTGATGAAATTCCTTTAATTGGGTGAAAACGAGCGAAACGACTGGAGTGAAAATCATTTTCTGGTTGATTTTCACTTCATTTAAACAACTTGTGGAAGTTTTGGCGTCAGCAGCAGTGTGGCTGCTCGGACGTGAGCTTCAGAGTCTCGTCTCCTGAGTTTTCTTCTCGGGGTGAGTCTCTGCAGCCACCGAGACAGTCGACTGATCCTCCGGGGAAACATTTCAGCTCCGTGACAGGAAGTAAACAAGAGTGAGCGAGACGTGAGCGAGACGTGAGCGAGCGAGGGCGACCTTCAGCCTTCACGGCCTCAACTCATCAGCGCAGACCGACGAGGCTCTGATGTGTAATCAGAGGACATCAGACATCACCACACACACACACACACACAGAGAACAATGGCTGTTACATAAGATCCATCAGTGTAATCCAGATTTCATCGGCTCTGATATGGAGGTCAAACAACGATGAGCTGCAGCTTATCAGCCGGTTTCAGTCGGCGCTGGACGTTTAAACTGTTGTCTGATGGAAATCTGATGTGTTTGGTTCCCGAAACACAAACTGAATCACAGAAAGTGGTCTTAGATCGAGCCAATTAGCTGCCGAACAGATTACATGAGACGAGGGAAAGGTTTGGCTTCAGTTCTGTGTTTTTCCTGTTTAACAGCGTTTTCTTTCATACCCGTCACTGCAAACGCAGCAGGAGTGATTGAGAAGGAGCATAAGGTCAGACAAAAGTTAGGTTTTTGACATTTATCAGAGAAAACACGAGATCAGTGTTTGTATAGATACAACACACGGTTTTGTCTTGTATTGTGAGCCAGGTGCTGATTAAAACACAGCAGCACAGCAGCAAACGCCCCAGTGTCAGTTAAGACTGAGACTGAATTCAAATGAAAACAAAATAACACGTCGGTCGGTCTTTTAACGTTGAGTCAGCTGGATTCACCGCGCTGCTGCTGAGCGGCTCACGCTGACACTCGCTGTGTTTCCAGCTGAGACTCCTGCAGCAGACGTGATCGGTGTGCTGCGGCACGTCTCGCGTCGTGCTCCGTAAACTGCACTTTCAAGTTACACTCGTTCGGTTCGTTTGGCTGCATCATCCTCAGACACAGGTGGAGCAGATCAGCTGCAGCAGCTGAGCCACGTCCAGGATCCTGCAGAAGAATCCAGACCAGTTAAAACTTTCTGAGTTTACGAGAAAGAAACCCTCATTTCTTTGTGAACCAGAGGCTAAACTCATTAGCATTAACATCTGTGTGTGTGTGTGTGTGTGTCTGCAGTACTGGACAGATTTCTACCTGCAGTGGAACACGTCTGACTATCCAGGTGTGACCAACGTCAGGTTCCCCGACAGCCAGATCTGGAGGCCCGACATCCTGCTGTACAACAGGTGATCCACCTCAGTCCTGCAGGAAGCGTCAGTCTGATCCTGCTCCTGAGGCTGAGCCCGCGCCTCGAGTCTGAAACACCTCAAACTGAGTCTGCAGCTTCAAAAAGCAACAGCACACAGACGCTCTATTAGACACAAGAGGCGTCACTTTGGTTTATTTCCACTGGCCAGCTCCTGCGTTGAGTGTTTTCCTTTGCTCGGGATCCTGAAGGAGGTTTTCAGTTGAGATCAGGTCTCAGTCGTCGTTTCATGAACTGTGGGTTTTGAGCTGAGCTCTGACGGTTCAGTACTTTCAGTTATTATTGTGGATTTTCTCTGTTTTTGCTGATTACAGCAAATTAAAATAACATTTAATGACAAAGTTGAAATACTAACGGCCTGCCTGCTTAGAGGAAGAGATAAAAGTAATTAAGGTTCACACATCTTCAGTTCCTAAACCTCCGTCATTCATCAGAGTTCAAGGTCTTTAAGGTTGGGAATGAGCTCATGCTGAATTATTAACGCATTATTTAACGTTCAGCAGCTTCAACGTTTCAGAAAATGAACTAAAACCTAAAACCTAAAACATAAATGCAGGAACTTCACCAAGAACAACAGGCTCTCATGATGGAAAGTTAACTGGGGTCATTATTGTGTTTAATTAGGATCAGTACTGTTATTAAAAGCTGAGTGACGGAGCGTCGGATCGGTTCGTCTCTGCAGGACAGAGACGTCCCGAGCGAGGCCGGAGACGAGCCGCTCTCGTCCCTAAGCTCTGACGCCCTGAACCAGCCGTGATCGCTGCTAAACACAGCTTCTGCTGGTGCACAGAGCAGAGCCGGTGGCCGGGGGGGGGGGCTCTGCTGGCTGCTGACGAACGTCTCGCCTCATTAAGCCAGCAGCGTTCAGATCCTGGTGGGAGGAGGGCGGGGGGGGGGGCTGTCAGAGGGAGTATTGACCTGGTCGGCTTTAATGAGACGAGGCCGGAGACTCTGAGTTATGACCGGTTTAACTTTTCCTGCAGACTTACTGAAGTTTCACTCCAGAGTTTCACTCCAGAGTCCGGTTCAGACGGTTCAGAGGAAAACCAGCAAAGTTTGGATGATGCTCTCGTTGGAAACAAACGAACCCTGAACGTCTCCGGATTCTTCTTCTGTGAAGAACCCAAAGCTCTTTGTTTCCCCCGGCCGACACTGCAGGCTCATACTGAGCTCCACGCTCAAAGTTTAAAAAACGAGATGAGGATCTATCAACAGGCCACCCGTCATCACTGAGCCCTGACAGGTTGATTGTGACGCTTACAAACTCGGCTGGGACGGATTTTAAACCAGGAGCGTTTGAGACTGTGAGGCCTCCTCTCATTAAAGCCGGCTGATGCGTTCTCCGTCTCTCTTGGGTTTCACAGCTCTGATTCTCTGATGCTTCAACCTTCCAGCTGTTGCCTCCACATTTTAGACTCTTTGCATGTTGTAACCCACTCATTGCAACTGCGACACGCTGACCCTGGCGCTGACGAGGCAGAGTTAAACCGACGGTTTTCCCTCTGACTTCATGACATCTCAGGGCTCACAGAGACGTATTTAAACGTAAGCTCGCACTCGCCTGCCTCTGACTGTCAACAAGCTAATACCTGCTAACAAGCTGCATTCACAACTCACCTACATTTCAAGTAATCACCTTGTGCAGCTGCAGAGGCTCAGCTGGAGTAACATCTGCTCCCTGGACGAGGGAAAATGTGATTTCAGGTCATGTTCGGTGTCTGAACCTTAGGACAGATCATCTGAAGCCTCTGAATATATGATGCAGAAAGCAGTGATCCTGCACAAAGATCCACTCTGCACTCATCCAGGTTGGATTAAACACAATTAAACAGTTATTATTAACACCGAGATGATGCCGGTTTAATGCCGAAACACTGAATTTAACCCTGGAGAGAGAAAACTGGGACTGACGTCAAACTGAATAAGCAGTGGTGATGGTCCATTTTAAACCAGATCAGTGCCGGTTCTTGTGCCTCAGGTCAGCGGGCTGCCTTCAGAGAGAACATGGACGTTAATTTTATGGTTTATTAATGAAGAAGAACGGCAGAGCGGCTGCTTTCCAGACAAACAGCGTCAAAGGCAGAGAGCTGCAGGCACAAGCGTGTCCTCCGCACTCTGAAATCTGCTGCGCTTGCTCGAGGACATCGGAAATTCATATTGAAAAGTGTCAGATTGATAAATTTTATCTTAGTTTGGCAGGAAGCTTCTGCCTTTCATTAACTGACTGACCACACTGATGTGTGATTTCCATGAATTAAAGCATGAAACACAGTGATATTAAGTCTGTTTGAAGTGATACATGCTCTCCTCTGGATCACAGCAGACTTCTGAACTCACAAATCCAGTATTTCTTATTCTTAAAATGTGATTTACAGTTTTGTGTTTTAAAATTGCAAAGGTTTTAATTGAGAGTGATGATTTCTAGTGTTAATTACCTGTGTGTGTGCCTGTGGCGCTGTTTCAATGAGTTTTAAACTGGGAGAGTAAAGGCGAAATTAAAAAGTGGAGACATTCTGGAAAGAGAGGGAACACACTGATGTTTTCTGAGAGCAGTTTAAAAGGTGTGGACATTATGTGAGTAGTGAGGGAACACGTGACGTGTGTGTGTAAAGTCAGGATATTATTTGAAAAGGTGAAACTGAGAGGTGCAGACGTTTCGGAGGCTGGTCCGGTTTGGTCTGTGTTTCCTCCTCAGAGAGCGGCATGAAGATTCAGTTCCAGGGTTCAGGTTTGAAATAGATTTAGGAAAGATTAAAGGCTGTAATTAATGGGCTGTGTCAGTGAGGGTCCTCACAAATATGTGTGTGTGTGAGAGAGAGCGTGTGTGATGAGCTGTAGTCCTGATGAAACTATGATTTACTCGACGCTCTGTGACCTCGTGTCTCACCGACTGTTAATCTGCGCCTCTCTGCAGTGCTGACGAGCGCTTCGACGCCTCCTTCCACACAAACATCCTGGTGAACTCCAGCGGCTACTGCCAGTACCTGCCGCCAGGTAACACACACACACACACACACACACACCTGAACACAGCCGTTAACTTCACCATTTCATTTCACACTGAAGTATCTCAACAGCATTTTGTTCGTTATTAGAATAATTCGGTTTATGTTAGCATGCTAACACGCTAATTTAAAACAGTGTTCATGGTAAACACCATACCTGCTGCCAAACATCAGCATGTTATAGCACTGCAGCTATGTGCATATTAGCATTCTGATGTTAGCATTTAGCTAAATGCTAAATAGGTTTAGCTACAACTTCACAGAGCTGCTAGCGTGTAATCATTTAATCATCATAAGAGGGTCTTTTTTAAAATTAAAGCACTTTGTGCTTTTCATTCTGTTAAAGTTTGATATTTTAAAGAATTTAGGGCACCATGGGGATTTTATTTCTTGCATTTCTATATCAAAACATTCACTTTTCATCCAATGAATGCAGCTTTCTCAGGCGTCCTCCTGTAACCAAAGTACAAGCAAGTTCTTTTTAGTAAAGGGCTCTTAAGGATACAGTCAAACACTCTGCAAAATGCCTGGAATTAATGTAGTTTATCACAGCTCTGCGCTCTCATTGTCACACGCTGAGGAGTTTCCACTGTGCACACGAGTGGTCACACAAAGCATTTACAACCATTAAAACCATTAAATCATTTAGAAATAGTGTGAATCTACAGCATCATCATTAAAAGGACCGGAGCGCTCTTTTAACCAGAAGCCTGGTTTTTTGATTTAGGCTCACGAGGTTCATTCATACATCACGCTCAGCAGCCAGGCCACTCAGTCTCTTGTCTCTGGTGTTAAACAATGACTTTTATTCTCTAATTATAGTTATAGACAGATGGAGATTCATTGTTTGTGGTTAGGATTTGTTACAACACCCAATAAAGAGCCCAGTGCGTCCTCCCCGGTGAACAATCCCATCAAACCCTGAGTGAAATGCAGCCTGTGGACTGCAGGTTTATGGAGGTCTGATGGGGGCAGGGGGTCAACATGAGGTCACGAGGTCAATGGGACAAAATCAATAGGAGTTATGGTCCTGATTAATGGCAAGGAGACTCATCATGACTTTCAACCAGCCAGCGGATGCAAACACGGTTAATGAACACTGAGAGTTAGGGCTGTTCATTAGAGATGATATGTTATTTTTTATTTGGGCTCAAACTGAAAAAAAGGTGTCATTAACGTGTAAAATCATTTCTGAAGTCAGCAAAACAATTTAAATCTGCAGATTGAGCCGTAACATGTCAGGACGAGGAGGGCAACCAATCAGCCGATCAGAAATCAATAACCAATAAAAAGCGGTAACAGCTCTATTACGAGCGACAGCTGAGATTGATTAGCCGGAGCTGGGGGTATTGTAGAGAGGGATGGTGATGATTCAGGGTTCAAGCTTCGAGGAGAAAGTGAATTAATAGATAGATAGATAGATAGATAGATAGATAGATAGATAGATAGATAGATAGATAGATAGATAGATAGATACTTTATTAATCCCGAGGGAACTTCAGGTGTCCAGCAGCAGTGTAAAATTGTAAAATTGTGCAAACACTTGCAGGTATAAAAAAAATGGAGAAATGAAATAAAGTAAAAATAGACATAAAATTAAATAAAGTTAAATAAAATAAAATAAAATAAGGTGGAGTAGGGTAAAGGAAATTAAGAGTATATAAACATACATACATATACACATACCTATACACATACACATACTTATAAATATGCGTATATACATATACATGTACATATACCATATACAATATACAATAGAACTTTAAAATAGAAATGAGCAAAAACTCAACTTTAAAAATCAAATTATAATGTCTCTGCATCTTGTTTCCATTATTCACAGCTTTATTCACAGAACAGGATGAATTTCTGCTATGCTCACCAAATATGAACAAATCCACACGTAATCATACATACGCTTGTATATTGAACCAGAATACATACAGTAACATGAATAAAATAAAACTGATCCGTATGTTTCATAAACCCTTGTTATTAATGACCCGGTGGCTGTTAGTTAGCATCATTATCATGGGCGGCGCTGAAACATCATGCTACACAAAGAAACAAACAGTGAAATTTACTAAATGCTGGAAAATAACATCAATAATAAAAGTTAATGAATCTGACAGTTGTTATCTATCTGTATGGATCACATTGACATTATTTAGCAGTTAGCAGCTTCGTACTGTTAGCATGCTAAGTTTAGCCAATTTACAGGACAGATCAGCTCCCGGGGAAGTCTGTATGAACGAGCTGATAACACTGAAAAGTGTTAGTTAGCCAACTGCAGTTCTTTAGCAACCACAGCAAACACTAGCCAACCACAATATCAATCAATCAATCAATCAATCAATCAAGTTTATTTATCACAACTATTCATGTCAGATACATTCACAGTGACAACTCTCTTGTTCATAATATCAAAGAGAGCCAGTTCGACTGAACTCCAGGATTTAGCCGGGTCCGGCTGGAAACTGCGAACACTGCCGCCATCTTTGCTATCAGACGCCTACATTGTTGATGTGATCGGGATCACAGCTGGTGGTTAACCCGTCGGATGAGGTGGACATGGTTTTGCTTCTCTGTCTGGTCAGGATCATAGCTCTGCATGCGCTAATGTTAGCTTTGACTGGCTGTTTATGTTAGCGGGCGCCATTTTAAGCTAACAGGTAGAGCAGCAAAGCAGAGTAAACATCACATCCTTTACACAAAAATTCATAAAAAATCGATTCAGTTTACGTTGCAGGATGTGGATCACTTTGTTCTTACATTCTTTAATTAATCTTATCCCTTTGTTTTGTCTAAACTGTTCGTCTGTAACATTCGTGTATTTCCTTTGTTTTATATGTTTTCTTGAAGTTTGTTTCTTCTCTGATGTTCCTGCTTCCTGCGATGATAGCGTTAAACCCTCATCTGTGTTTGGAGGCGGCAGGTCGCTGGTCAGGGTTCAGATTGGATTTCCCAGCTGATCCACGCAGAGTTAATGGAAACCCACCCTGTTGTTTCCCAGAGGGAGAGCAGACACTTGTTTACCTGCGGAAAACCACTTTCACACACTTCAGTGTTTCATCTGCCTCTCAGCCCTCGCTGTCTAACAGTCTGCCGGCGAGCGCCTCGTCCTCGCAGCTTCTCCTCCGTCAGACCAATTTCAGCTTATTTTACTTGTCTGATTTCTGACTCCTGTGCTCAGAGTCGTGAGGTTTGGTCGCTGAAATCATTTTTTTCTCAGTCTGTAATTTTTTTATCTTTTTCATTTTCTATATTTCTTCGTTTTTTGGCTTTGCTTTGATATTAACCTCCTGCTGACGCACAAACAGTGTTTTCAGCTTCTGTTGTAGCGTATTCTGAGGTTGTTGGCCTGGTTTTTGATTTGCTTCCCATCTCTTTACCTCCTCCACGGGGCGTTTATTTCACCTTCACTGTATCTGTCACAGGAATATTTAAGAGCACCTGTTACATTGACGTCCGCTGGTTCCCGTTCGACGTGCAGCGCTGCGACCTGAAGTTCGGCTCGTGGACGTACGGCGGCTGGTCTCTGGACCTGCAGATGATCGAGGCCGACGTCACCGGATACATCGCCAACGGGGAATGGGACCTCGTGGGTAAGAGCATGCGAACTTCTTCATAAAGAAGTAGCATCACGCTGAAGTGTTTTTTATTTAGGAGCTGTTTGTTCTTGTCTGTTTTGTTTGTAGAAAGTTTGGTTTTGTTGATTCCAGTTTTCCTTTGACTGAGTCTTCACACCAACATGAACGTCCTCGGCTATAAAACCCCAAACTTAACTTCCGGCATCGCTCTGCTGCTCTGACGGCCCTGACTGAGCCTTCTCATGTCGGGTGGTCTGTCTGGAGTCGGATGGGGTTTGGGTTCAGGACTCAATGCAGCTGTGCAGTGTTTACAGCCAAAACAGGAAACAGACAAACACAACCTTTCTCCACAAAGTTGGACGACCTCTGTTAAGGGTTCCCTTCATTAGATGTAGGCGGCCGTTGACAGTCAGGATGTAGGGGCGGGTCCTGAGAGCACGATCAGGTGTTTTAATTGGCTCTGCTGGTGCTTGATTATCCTCTTCCTTTGAGCGAGGCAAGGGCGTCCAAATACTTTTGGCCACATAGTGTATTTCAAACTATATGAATCCTCTTTTTGCTAAAAGTCTCATCAGAGGCCACATGTAAATCTACAAAAGCCTGGTTAATGAGCAGATAATAAGACTACGAAGAGCAGGAAAAGGCAAATGCACTTTGTCGAAGTCGTTCAGCATCAACAGGAAGTCTCATCTCATCAGTCAGACTCAGTGAGGAACAAACTTTGAGGCGAAATAACGAAAGAGAGTTTCTGTCTCACGCTGAGACGACTGAGCGTGCAAACACGGTATTTCAATTAGTTCCTGAAAACCTTACGTATAAGAGTTTGTCCCCGACAGCGACCGTATGGAAATGTTACGGGCGAGCACGGCGGCCTGCAGACTCGGCCATTAAAACCTGGAAGCGGTGAGCGGCTCAGAGGCAGCTCGACCCGTCTGTCTGTGGAGGAGGGTTTCATATCAGCGCTGCCATCCAGCATTAATTAATCCACCGCCGCCGCCTGCAGGCTGTGTTTACATGGCCGCTCACAAATGGCAGATCACACCACAAAGCGTGACCAATGAGTGACATTTATATTGACTGATGTTATCGTGTGGCCTCCTGAGCAGCTGACACACAGTTTAATGTTTTAATGAAGTCGTACAGACGCCTGATGACGCACGCACACACACACACACACACACACACACACACACACACACACACACACACACACACACACACACACACAACATGCTGCCTGTTTCACTGTGCACGCAGAGGTTTGCACATGTGAAGCTCTGCAGAAGAACAGATCTCGTGTGTCTTTACCCTCATTAAACTGAATCAAAATCAAACTAATGTCACTCCGATACATTAAACTCATAAACATGACGACCCACTACTCTGGAAATGTCTCAGGGCCCTGCTTCAATGATCTGAGGCTTCTGGTGTGAGGTTCATGAGTTAATTGGTTCATAATCCGGGCGCAAAATAAGCCTCAAACTGCTCTGAAGCTTATTTATTCTCTTAATGGGATGTAAAATCAATTAAAAGTCATCTCCCATCAGCTCTGACGGCCAGGTGCACCTGCACCTGTTGTGTTGTGACCGTTTCCTCTGTTTCAAACCAACAAAATGAGATCACAGCACACCTTCAGGCAGAATTAGAGAGTGTGAAGCTTCAGACTCATCTCAGGCTCAGGTTTGTTTTTTAACTGTCGGCTTGTGTTTGTTAGCATGTTTATTTGACTGGTAGAGTCAGGCTAGCTGTTTCCCTCTGTTTCCAGTCTTTATGCTAAGCTAAGCTAACACAGCCCTGTACTTAACACAGACATGATTTTGGTTTCATTCTGTTAAGAAGTTAAATGAATCTCAAATCCGTCTCCTGGCGCCTGTGTGGAGTCGACTCGTGGTCCAGCAGCACATTAAAAAGCTCGTGCACATCAGAGGTCCGGCAGAGGACGAGTCAGAGCTGCTGCCGGAGACTAATGATGAGCGCAGGGTCGTCCTCGGTCTCCGGGGAGCTGCGGCTCCTCTGTTTGCGCCGGCTGATGAAAGACGGTATGAAATGGAAAGAGAAGATAGCAGAGAATGAAAGCGAGCTCCTCCAGAGACGCTGTTCAGCCAATGGGCCATTCACAGGGAACCTAATTGAAAATCTCAGCAGCATGTTTCCCATTTAGCCCTCTGCCCCTCCCCGCCGTCACCTATAGCGGAGATTAAATCCAGTGTAGTGAGCAGTGTAGCGGCGTGCAGGCAGATGAAAGGCAGCCAGGCATGCTGCGCCCGTATGACTGAGGAGGAAATGGAAAACACTTCTGACGCTAATTCATCAGGAAAATAACCCGGAGAGGGCAAACTGGAAGTGAGAGAGAGCTCAGTGATGCCGACAGAGTCGGCCATGTTTAGTCTCTGTTTGCTGTTGTTTATTTCATGGAGAAAGGTCAGTTTGTGTTTTGTTTGGATGCGTTTTATCAGTCAGTCGTTGATAGTTGGTGTTGTAATAACAGGATGAACCCACTCATCACAGCCCCGGAGCAAACAGCCACAGTACGACCGGCATCGTGTCGCTGTGCAACAGAAAACATAATAACATATAAAAAGAACACAAGAAAGGAAAAGGGCATTAAGAAGTGACAGAGGCGGTGTAATGTCAGGCCTGTTCAGATGAACACGCACATGACACTAAAGGCCGTTTGGTAAAGATGCTGCTGAGGTTGCTAAGCAACCAGTGAAGAATCCAGGAAGTCACTAATCTTCATAAAACCACAACATCTTCTTTGTGTTTGGTTTGAATAAAACGGTGGAGGTACGAGTTAGTTAATGGACTCAGGCTAGCTGTTTAGCTGTTTTGTGCTAAGCTAAGCTAACAGTGTCAAATAGAGCAGACACCGTGCTGTTAGCAGACACAAAGCATTTACCTCCTGCCATGAAAAGACGGATGCCACGTGTTTGTCTCCATGTTTGACGACTGCAGGTCTTGTTTATTAGCTTTGAATCATCAGCTCGAGTGGAGCTCAGCCCTGACCGAGCAGAAACCACGACCACAGCGCGTGGTTACAGAGCATCAGTTTATCACAAAGACTCATTCAGTCCATAAAAAGGGGAAGTAATCATCTTTCTAAGAGCCGAAGGTGACGTCAAAGACTCTTCATTCACCGCCACAAGTGACTGAGAAAAGCAGCAAATCCTGAAACCTGCAGATGATTTATCTTTAAAATGTGTGCAGCTGCAGCTCAGGTTCCATCAGCTGAACATCAGACACGTTGTCTGATCTCCGCTCTGATCCAGATCTGGTTCAGGATTCAGTTTGAGAACCTGCTCCCTGCTGGATCCTGAATCTGATCTCCTGGTCTCAAAGCAGCAGCGTGAGGTCCAGAATCTGCTGTACAGTTTCAGTTTCCCGTGCAGATTGATCATCCTGGATCTTTGTTGTGATGATGAAGTAAAAACTCTCATAATATGAAAATGATCTTTATCTAAATATTATAAAATGCTGAATATTAATAATTACTGAGAGTTTGAAGCATCAGCTGCAGGTTCCGTCTGTGCCTCAGGTTGTTTACATGTTGTTGTTGTTGTCTGCAGAGGTTCCTGGACGGAGGAACGAGCGTTTCTACGACTGCTGCAAGGAGCCGTACCCCGACGTGACCTTCACCGTGGTGATGAGGAGGAGGACGCTCTACTACGGACTCAACCTGCTCATCCCCTGCGTTCTCATCTCCACCCTGGCACTCCTCGTCTTTCTGCTGCCCGCTGACTCCGGGGAGAAGATCTCGCTGGGTGAGGACAAAAACAGACGTTTGCCTTGTTCTCGCTCTGTGGAGTCAACAATAACAACAACATCGTCTGTTCACACAGTTTGAGCTGCATCCAGAGCCTCAGAGCCTCTGGAACTTTGATTGGTCAGGCCCCTATCACATGACCCTGTCCTGGAATAGACAAAGGACTTCAGTATGTGTGGTTTGATCATGTGCAGTTAATCAAACATGGATTCATTCAGTGAGTCACAGGAGCAGGTGATGAGCACAGGTGCATGTCCATTGGAAGTCATGTGACCTAACCTGTATCAAAGACAGCATTTCTGGAAAGGTGCAGGTGTGGATGCAGGTTGTTTGAAAACACAGTCGAGTTTGTCGTCTGTTCCCGTGTTGTCACTGCTGGCGCTGCACCTTCACACAGCTCAGCGAGGCCAACGCAACACTGAGACGCGCTCCTGAAGTCGATCAGCAGGTTTACGTGTTTTAACAGCAGAAGACTCGACTGTTTGTCTTAAAGGGTTAGTTCACCCAAATAAACTAATAAAGATCAGCAGCAGAGCTCCTGGGATAAAACCTGGGCCTTAAACATTAGTGAGGAATTATTTGGTGAACTCGCCCTTTAAAGCCACTCTGGCTCCTCAGACGACTGCAGCAGGTGATTCAGGCCTCAGAGTCGATTCTCATCAGCCATAAAACAGGAAGTTAAAGCTGCTGGGAGGCTCCGAGCGGCTCACATCTGATCCAACGCTGAAACTGGATTTACAGTCTAAGTGGAGAGTCGACATCAGCCTGAAGCTGTCTGCAGGAGCCGACTGCAGGAGCTGTCTGCTGGAACCGACTGCAGGAGCCGACTGCAGGAGCTGTGTGCAGGAGCCGACTGCAGGAGCTGTGTGCAGGAGCCGTCTGCAGGAGCTGTGTGCAGGAGCTGTCTGCAGGAGCCGACTGCAGGAGCTGTCTGCAGAAGCTGACTGCAGGAGCCGACTGCAGGAGCTGTGTGCAGGAGCCGACTGCAGGAGCTGTCTGCAGAAGCTGACTGCAGAAGCCTGCAGCTGACTGCAGCCGTCTGTTCACATTCAGCAGGACTCTACACTTACTGTCATCAAACCTGGAAACAGCTTTTATGAGGCACTTCTGCAGATGACACTCAATCGGCTTCCGTGTGTGTGTGCGTGTGTGTTAATGAGCTTTTGTGGTTCTCATTGATCCACATGTCCTTTTATTAGGAGGCTTTAGGAGGCAGATGAGTGCAGCGTAAATCTGCCCTTTGACCCCCCCCAACACACACACACACACACACACACACACACACACACACACACAGTGGTGATCACTGAACTCAGGTTTGATCAGAAACAGTGAAAGACGAAGACGAAAAGTAAAAAAAAACAACACAACAGCATTAACAAGGAAGGGAGGAAGGAACCTAGGAGGGAGAAGAGGGAAGGAAGGAATGAAGGAAGGAAGAAGGGAATGAAGAAGTAAGAAAGACAGAAAGATGAGAGGAGGAAAGATAAAAGACAGATGGGGGAAATTAAGAAGAAAGGAAGGAAGGAAAGAAGGAAGCAATAAAGAAAGGAAGAAAGGGGGTGGAGACAGAGACAGAAGAAGAAGAAGAAGTGTGTGTGTGCAGGTGCAGCAGCAGGGCGGTGCAGAGCAGCGATTGTGTTGCTGCAGCTAAAACACTGTGTGTGTTCTCAGTGCTGTGTGTCCTGATGGAGAAGCAGAGCTCCACCTGTCCCAGTTCAGGTGGTTGGTGCTGAGTCTCCTCCCTCAGACGCCTCAGAGCGGTGCAGCAGAGCTCTCCACTGACAGTCTGACCCTGGGGGATGAATTCACGCTGCACAGCCCCGCGAATGTGGAGGAGACGAGCAGCATGTCCTCCTCATCTGACGCAGACACTTCCCTCTGTGACTCTGCAGCTGCTCCACTGCTCAGGCTGCTGGTCGCTCTGCAGACAAACATCAGCTGGTCTTTCGCTGAACAGATGGGTTTAACTGAAAGGATTCAGATGCAGGGAGACGCAGACTGAACAGACTGACGTTTAGAAGCAGCCGAACCTGTTGGTCGAACCTTCAGCTGCATGAAAAACAGTTCAACACAAAGTGTTTCTGTCTGCCACCTCTGTCAGAGTGTTCATCTAAAACAGATGCAAAGTCGACACGCTGCGATCGGCGGCGGGTAAACGTGATGTTTTGTCTCTGCAGGTATCACCGTGTTGCTCTCTCTGACCGTCTTCATGCTGCTGGTCGCTGAAATCATGCCGGCGACGTCCGACTCCGTTCCTCTGATAGGTGAGGCGCCTCAGATCACATCACTTTGATCACTGAGAGCACTGATCCACATGCAGCTGTAGAAAGTAACTGAGTACATTTACTTTAATTTCAGTTACTGCAACACGTCACTGTGGGGGATTTGGAGTTTTTATCCCAGAACCAATAAATCATGATGTAATGTTCTAATTTACTTTACTGATCTCTGATCAGCTAATCAGCAGGGTTAAACTAATTAACATTAGACTAAACTTATTAAAGCATCTGAAATCTTTAATTAATCATATAACAAACTTTAATCTGATTCATGATCAGGCCTCAGACATGTTAAAAACAACACAGCGAATCCACGACGCTGTGGCTCAGACGGTCTGTTTGTGTCTGAGCGCTGAAACAAACACTTTGAATCATTTTCTGTGGTTTAAACAACACAAACAGAACAACACACGCGACACAACAACTCATCCACAGCTTGTTAAAGGTCTGAGTTCTGATTCGATGCTGCTGTTCCTGCTCTGTTCTTACCTGAGCACTTCCTGTCTTACCTGAGCACTTCCTGTCTTACCTGAGCACTTCCTGTCTTACCTGAGCACTTCATGTTCTTACCTGAGCACTTCCTGTTCCTCCGCCCTCACATCACACCCGGCGTTCAGAAGCCTCGCCCCCGCAGCTCTCACCTGGACCAGGTGACTCCTGCATCATGTGCTGAGTCTGTGCTCTGCTGTGTTTCAGCTCAGTACTTCGCCACCACCATGGTCATCGTGGGTCTGTCGGTCATCGCCACTGTCCTGGTTCTGCAGTACCATCACCACGACCCCGACGGAGGTCACATGCCGCGATGGGTCAGTCACTCCTCCTCTTTGTGTGTGTGTGTGTGTGTGTGTGTGTGTGTTTCCCCTGTGGCATCTACATTATGCTGATTCAGCTTTTAATCAGTCTCTGAGTCTTAACGAGCTTCTGCTCCTTAACGAGCTCATAACGAGCTTCACGTTAAGATTTGATCAGATGTAAATGTGTTTGTTTTACAGCAGCCTGCAGCTTAAAGATGAGGGAACACACACACACACACACACACACACACACACACACACACTCACACACACACAGTCTCTCTCTCACACACGCACACACACAGTCTCTCCCTCGTGGGGGAATTTATGTTGAAGGTCAGAGTGTTAACCTCAGCTCAGTGTGTGTGCGTGCATGCGTGCGTGTGTGTGCTCTGCTCTGGCATGAATGTGAATGTCTCTGCTGAGGAAGAGGAGGGATGAAGGATGGAGGTGAAACTGTTGGGCTTGTTAGTTCACACAAGAAGATGAGAATTAAAACCAATAGAAATACAGCAGAGTTCAGCAGAGTTCAGCAGAGGTCAGTAGAGGTCAGTAGAGTTCAGCAGAGTTCAGTAGAGATCGGCAGAGGTCAGTAGAGTTCGGCAAAGGTCAGTAGAGATCGGCAGAGGTCAGCAGAGATCAGCAGAGGTCAGCAGAGTTCAGCAGAGGTCAGTAGAGTTCGGCAAAGGTCAGTAGAGATCAGCAGAGGTCAGTAGAGGTCAGCAGAGGCCAGTAGAGGTCAGCAGAGGCCATTAGAGTTCAGCAGAGGTCATTAGAGTTCAGCAGAGTTCAGCAGAGTTCAGCAGAGGTCATTAGAGTTCAGCAGAGGTCATTAGAGGTCAGCAGAGGCCAGCAGAGTTCAGCAGAGTTCAGCAGAGGTCATTAGAGTTCAGCAGAGGTCATTAGAGGTCAGCAGAGTTCAGCAGAGTTCAGCAGAGGTCATTAGAGTTCAGCAGAGGTCATTAGAGGTCAGCAGAGTTCAGCAGAGGCCAGCAGAGGCCAGCAGAGGTCAGCAGAGGTCAGCAGAGGTCAGTGTCCAAACAAACGAGGTGAAGCAGCTTTTAGTGTCTCTGCAGACACCGTCAGCTCAGTAAGGTTCAATCACAACACACGAGTCAGTGTAACGATGATAATAATAATAATAATGTTTATAATAATAAATGAAATTAAAACTGTAATTACAGTTTAATCTGATAATGATAACCATGAAATCAGGAAAGACTCTGATAAAAGTGTGTTTGCTGAAGGGATTTAAAGGTGATCTGATCGCCTCACCTGCAGTTTAAAGCCAGGCGACGCTCTGATTGGTTAAAACTCACCTGAGATTCATTAAAGAGACAGAAAACCAACGATTTGAACTGATTATGAATAATTAACAAGCAGAAGTGGAGTCGGACTTTAGACGTTGATGGTTTCAGACTGTCTGTGTCTGTTCGTGTGACAGTGAAGGCATCTTCAGCGACGTGATCGAGTTACTTTAATGCAATGAGCTCCCAGCTGGACTGATGCTCTGTAGACTCTGACTCTGATCGGTGTTCACACGCTGCACAGCACGAAGCCTGGAGCTCGACTGACGTCTGACGCTCAAGTTTAAACTTTAAACCTGCGGAGCTCAGAGCCTGCAGCTGCACACGCACGCACGCACGCACACACACGCACGCACGCACACACACATACACACACACACACACAAACTCGTATCTCTCCCTTGTTCACGACACATTTTGCACATAAACACGTTTCTGCATAAATGAATTTTAATAAACTTGTTTTTCTGGAAATGATTTAGCTTCAATGCTGCGGTGTCAACTATGGGATGAGCACACTCCTCCTCCTCCTCCTCCATCTTCATCCTTCTGATTCTTCTCTTCCTCCCTTTTCTCCTCTCCTTCTCCTTCTTCTCCCTCTCCTTCATTTTCCCTCTCCCTCTCCTCTGATTGGTTGGATTAATCTGCTGACCGCTGGTCCTGAACTGGGACCAGTTCTCCGGTCCCACATTGTCACTTTGCTCCAGGCTGGACCACCTCGTGCTCCGTCACCAGGTTGACGCTGTGACGGTTTCTTCTGAATTTAAATCACCTTTGTTTCTTCTTCTCCTCCTTCAGACTCGTGTGATTTTGTTGAACTGGTGCGCCTGGTTCCTGCGGATGCGGCGTCCTGGTGAGGAGAAGGTCCGCCTGGCGTGCCACAACGCCGCCAAGCGTCGGCGCGGCAGCCTGTCCAGCCTGGAGCTCAGCGTCAGTCAGGGCTCCCTGCGACATCACCCTCAGGTAAACAACGGCAACCTCCTGTACGTCGGCTTCAGGGGCGTGGAGGGGTTGCACTACGCCGCGCCCACTGAACCTGAGCTCATGTGCTCGCGGCTGGTGGGAGGCGGCGTGGGAGCGGAGGAGGACGTGCTGAGAGGAGGGGGCGGGGCGGGAGGAAGAGGAGCAGCAGGTGGTGGGACCCTGGAGGCGGAGCTGAACCAGATCCTGGAGGAGGTGAGATACATCGCCAGGCGTTTCCGCGGACAGGACGAGGAGGAGACGGTCTGCAGCGAGTGGAAGTTCGCAGCGGCGGTGATCGACCGGTTGTGTCTGGTGGCGTTCTCGCTCTTCACCATCCTGTGCACCATCGGTATCCTGATGTCGGCTCCCAACTTCGTGGAGGCCATTTCCAAAGACTTCTTCAGCTGAGGAGGAGCTGGATGAAGGAGGCGGAGCCTTTAATTTCACTGCTGTCAGCAAATCTCCTGCACAGCGACTGACTTCCTGTCTGCGGCTCTCAGCTTGAAGCCCATTGGTTCCTCCTGAAGACGTGAATCACTTCACATAAGCACAACGATTCATTTTCAAAAGTAGTTTTGATGAAACTCGGATCAGTCTGGACCACAGACCGCAAACAAAGATGGCCGACACGGCTCCACCTCCTCCTGCTGCACACGACGGCTGCTCCCTCCTGTTGGAAACAACCGAGTCGGCTAAATTTAATTCAAAAAAACAGAAAACACTGATTAATTGTTGGTTTTACATTTCTGTTCACACTCAGACTGAAGAACGACCCGTTTCCTGCACAGATCAGCTCAGATTGTGTTGCCATTCACCGCTGTTATGCAAATGTTCAGAGCTGGCTCATGATCAGCAGGTGGCGCCACTTCTTACACCAGAAAACCATTAAGCCACTGCAGAAGAAGAACAGAGCGCAGCGAGGTGATGTAATGTAAAGGACGAGAGGAGAGAAACGAACATAAAGTGATTTTTAGTCTGAAAACAGAAAAACAGTGTGAGGTTCCGTCTCCATCACCACGTTTTGTTCTGATGCTAATCTCTGACGTTTTTGGTGGAACGTCCCTTTAAAGGAGAACATCAGCACATGCAACAATGATCTCAGCTCAAAGCTTCACTTACTGGTGTCTGGACCTTTCAGCTGCATCTCCTGGTCTTCACCGGCTCAGGCGTCGTCAGGTGAAGCTGCAGATGCTTGTTAACATCAGGAACTCTTTACAGGAAGTCATGTGACTTGATATAAAGAGCGAGGGAGTTCATGTACAGAGGAGACAGGAGACTTTACTAACATCCATCAAAAGGCAAAACAGATTCATATTAACTGACATATGCAACGTTCAGCACATTAGTTAATACAAATCAATGTCTGTGTAACTTAAGAAACAACTTATTTTAACTCAGACTGTGATGATTTAACGCTACAGCCTGAGTCGGGATCATCTGCAGCTGCTCGACCTTCACAGTGACTGAAAGCAGAAAAACAGTGACAGCAGTGTCTCCTGCAGCTGCTCCAGCTCAGTGAACATGTGACGAACTCTTGTTGATTTCAGGGCAGCTGAAGCTTCAAATTCATCTGAAGTTGCTGCGTCATGTTGCAACCAAAGACTAAACGTGTTGTAGTGTAAATAAAAAAAGTGTAAAAGAGTTAAACGCTCGGTGGAAGTGAAGAGTTTGGTTTGCGTGTTTGCTCACTAACGTTCACTAATGATCGCAGGTGCTCAGGAGCGAAGCAGCTTGCAGAGATGCAGCAGTGAAAACAGGAAGACGCAGGATTCAAGTCGGAGATCTGACTGATGAGCGTCAGGATCCTGAAAAGAGACTCTGCACACGTTTGCCTTGATATGACGTTAATGCGTCTCAGACTAATCACCGCGTCGCTGTAAACGCCAGCTTCAGACTGCACGACCTCAGCCTGGACAAAACCGGTTTCATCTTGTTCCTGCATGCTGGTCCCGACAGACGGCCAGCTGTGATTGGTCAGGGGCCAGCATGTCATCTGTCATGTGACCCAGTCACTGGGGACACTGACCAACATATCTGAAGGCGGCGTAACGGCTAATCTGCACCTGCAGCTGCGACGCGTCCTGATGAATTCCCTTCAGTTCCTGCAGTTTGTGCAGTTTCAGACACAAAACCATTAAATTCAACCTCTTATAAGTTTTATTAAACTTTAATTTGTATGTAATTGTTCATATGCTCGCTTATTTATCGTGTGTCTCACTGGAGGACACACCAGAGGGCACAAGCGCAAAGTTAACAGGAAGTTACTCTCCATCTTTACTCGCCACACCAGCTGAGCGTCTCTGACCCGATCCTGCCTCTTGCTGTGCGGCCGTCCTGCTGCAAAGACAATATTCAGTTTGATGTTCGGAGCAAAGAGCTAATGGGCCTTAGCTTCAGCCGCTGCAGAGAGTCCACAGCTGCGCCGCAGAGACTCATCTAAGCAGATTGTTTCGCTGTTCTTACGGTTTTTCTTCCTCCTCTCAGAAACTGGTTCACATCTCCTCCCAGTCTGCGCCGAACGCCCTCCATGGCACCTCGGTTCATGAATAAAACAGCTTCAGTTTCACTGTTTCAGACCAGAATAATCACAAAACTGAGCTGAAATGTGTTCAGGGGTGGAACAGCCCGCTCTCTGCGCTCTGTCAGTAAAGCTATTTTCTTACTCCTCCTTCCTGAATACAGTCTGAATACAGTTCAACAGGACACATGAAGTTAAAGTCAGTGCCTTTGATTTACTGTTGTTGTGTCTGTGTTCACGGCAGCTGTGTTTGGCTTTGTGGTGCATAGAATTACTAAATTATTCCTTAATATTGATATTGATATTAATATATCCTCACATCTGTCTCTTTCACACTGATTCATACAGCTGTGATGTGACACTGGAAGCTGTTTCAGCAAAAAGGCTAGCTGCTAACAGTTAGCTTTCAGTGACATGTCTTGTTGTAACGCATTTTGTTTGTAGATAAACAACATTAAACGTCTCAAATGTTCCTTAATTTCCACCTGGACTCACGCTCAGGTGTCTGAATGAGTCTGAAACTGGTCCGACAGCTAAAGTTTCATCATGTGGACGACAATCAGTCAGAGACACAAACACACACCGACGGGCAGTCGTCCTGGTTCCTGCTGATCAGCTGATCAACACTGAACAGGAGGAAACGGAAAACACTGACATTTCCTTTAAATGTGTGAAACAGTCTACAGTCGTGTTAGCAGCAGGCTGTAATCAGGCAGAGCAGTGATAGCAATGACAGTGCTAACATGCTAACATGCTGATGTTCAGGTGGTTTATATTACAAACTGAATAAACATCAGACAAACACTAAAGGCCTGCACGCATGTGGAACAGCTTCAAGCTAAATGCTAACGTCAGCATGCTAACATGCTCAGAGTGACGATGCTAACATGCTGATGTTTAGTCAGTTTCATATGTTTATCTTAGTTTAGCATGTTAGCATGCTGTAATTATTGACATGATGAAAAGTCAAAGATTCAACAAACTTATTGTGAGTCATCCTCAGGGGAACATGAAGATACAACAGGTTTCAGAACAGTTTGAGTGTGGAGCGACGCTCTGACAGGTCGTTATCATCGTTGGGGCCGTGCAGCCAGCGTGGGAGGAGATATCGTTTAATTATCTTACATTCATGCATGTGAGTTAACGATCAGAGCAGGATGGAGGAGGTGTCACTGAAGGCTGATCCTGCCTGGAGAAGAAACCGCCCTGCACTGAATCATCAACATCTGAGAGGATGTGGAGGTGCAGCTTCAGATGCACCACCTGCAGGAGATCTCAGCTCCTCACACGTGGATTGATTTGGCAACGAGACCCTGAAACAGACAGAGAATCAGAGGAAGCAGCAGATGTTCTGAGACCGCTCTGATAAAATGCAGCACAAAGCTGATTGGCTGTGAGAGCGAGCATGGCCGCCGCTATTCTCCCCCCGTCTGTGTGAATAGAGACTCATTCTGCAGATTGTTCTCGGGGGAAACTCGTTTCCGATCCTCTTTTATTGTGTCGTTTCTAATTTGGCCGGCTGCGGAGGCTGAGCCGCTGTTCAGCCAGCACTCCAGCAGCCAGCAGCTCCTCTGAGAGAGAATAAGTCCACTTGTTTTAAAGAAAGAGCCAATCAGTGAGGGTTTTACTGCTCTGTGGCACAGACGAGACTGAGATATCACATCTCTGCAGGGCTTCGCCAGCTGCTCCGGCCTTTCATTTCACAGCAAAGCCAAGACATTGAAGCTGCCGCTCAGAGTCTAAGGCAGCAAATAAATAAAACAAATATACTTTTAAATAAGTTTAAAGCCCAGCAGTGACTCCAATATTCATTATGCATCATCTTAACTCAAGGTTCACTTGCTGGCTTCTTTCTAGAGCTTTCAGTCATGCCCCATGGTCTTCCTCAGTGTTTGCTCAGATGTTGTTGGTCGTGAGTGAATATAAACCAGGCGGTTGTGAAAAAGGTTTGACTGAGCACTGTTTATCATGATGAAGGCCATGAGATGCTGCTGAAAGCTCAGGGAAAAGCTGGTAAGTGTCCTTTGAATAGGCCGCCTGAGTCTTCAGCCGTGTTCAAGGTTAAAGCGGCGTCCTGAGGGTCACGTGGTTCATCCTCGGGAGCAGGACGGTGCTGAGTGAGGTTCATCAGGTTTATTGATCAGCTGATGAAGTATTGATCGTTTCAGAGTTTGTGTGGACTCCAGGTGACCAGGTGGACTCCAACCTCTGTGACTGGTCGTCGCAGTTGTTTGTTGATTGTTGTTGTGTTGTCTCTGCTCGACTGTTGTCGCCTGAGAGTGAGCGGTGTGAGCGCAGGCTGATGCTGCCCTCTGCTGGGCAGCTGCAGCCGTGCACACAGGCGCTCCAGGGCCTCAAGCAGGGCTTTACTGTTTTTAACCACATGTGTTAAACATAACGCCACGGGTCGAGTGACAGTGTGGAGAGGTGCAGTGCTGCCTTCAGGTGCATCAGGGGAAAGGAGCATCACATGTTAATTATGTGACAAAATCTGCAAAAATAAACAAAAGTGTGAGAAAAGTTAAAGAAAATCAATTTAAATCACATTAAACTGCTGAAGAGAGCATGTTTTAATCACACTTTAACACTTTTCAAACTTTAATAAACAGAGAAGAATTAAATCAAAAAACCTGAAAACACAGAAAAGTTACATTAAACCCAGAGAAAATGTGTTTTTATTAGATAAAGTGGATAAAAAGTTGTGTTTCTTCTTTCTGTAGATGCAAATAAAACTAGAGCTTCTGGATTTTAGCAACAGAAGAAAAAATAATAAATTTTATTAATCAAATTAAGTAACTTCATTATTCTTGTTTACTTTCATTAAATATTTGGTCATAATATAAGGTAAATAGTTAATGATGCCTGTCTGTAAACAAACCCCACTTAAAAAACATCAGTTGATTATTAAATGAAGCACAAACTGGAAACAGAAAATACATTTAAATTTCTCTATTTCACGAAATTAAAGCTCATTTTAAACATTTTCTGATACAAACTGTGACATTTTTGTGAATAAAGTCTAAAACCTGTTGTTTGGCTGCAGATCTTTAATCACAGATCCATAAATAAGTTCCCACGCTGTAACGTATCACGGCTGCTGTCAGGTGTGCAGGTGTGTCAGGTTGCACCTGTTCTCACCTGTCTCACTGACGTCACGGCCGGGCCTGTCTGCCTCTCTCTCTCTCTGTCTGTCTGCAGATGTCGGGATGGGAAGTGGAGCGTCTGTCAACGAAAGATACCAGCCGGAGAGGCTGGAGGTTGGCAGCGCTGCGCCTGAACCGGGTCGGTCCTCCACACCTGCAGGACGGAGCGACGCCACCCTGCAGGTAAAAATGCTTTAATATGTGGCAGAGAAGAAGAAAAACATGCTGAGTCAGCGCAGAGCACCTGAAGCTCTGCAGAGCCAAGTTTACTCAAGTGCTGGTCAGAGCTTTTACTTTTTTTCTGATATAGATATAGATAAGATATTTTCTGATATTTTACGTTGAAGTAAAAGGTCAGAATTCTTCTTCTTCTGCTGGTTTTGGCTGAAAATCTTTGACTTTTCTCCTCTGAAATGTTGTTTTACAGGCAGACGAGGACGAACCAAAGCCTGAAAGTCACGTCATAGATGTTCAGTCTTTGAAGAGCGACGATAGGAACATACAGAAGAAGGACAGAGGAGCAGGAGAAGGAGAAGAAGAAGAAGAAGAAGAAGAAACACAAGCTGTCCTGAATCCAACTGTGAGCAGCTGTTTGAAATATTCACTCAAACATCAATAATGTATCTGTCATATTCATTGATCACATTACAACTGTCCTGTAAGTGTCTCATCCAGTATTAATATCAGTGTCTGTCTCATCTCTGAATATCACAGAACTGAAACAATCGACTCAGCCCCAGGATGTTAGGCTGAAAACAGATTCACCAAAACACAGAGTTCACTAAAAAGAAGAATTAAGACGTGTTCCTGTTTGTTCTCCAGGCCTTAAATGACCATGAAGAGCACAATAAAGGAGCTCTGATTGGTTAAAAACAGGAATCCTGCAGAGTTTTACGTCCACATGTAAAAATAAGCTCAGTCCAGGAAGCGTTTCTGTAACTTTTAGTGTTTGAGTTGAAATAACATAATACATCAGTAATAAATCAAACACTGGAAGAATAATGGACTTACATAATGGACCTGTATTATTTTGGTTTTTATATATAAATAGTACAAGTTTGTTGCATCGCACCAAAACCACTAAAAAGATGAGAATTGTGTCATTATCGTCTTACTTCCTGTCACTTCTGTGCAGGTTTTATTGCAGCTGAATGTTTGAATTAAACACTGGTTTATATGAGCTCTCACTCTGCCGTAAACTATCATCAGGAAACGGTGGCCGAGGGTCAGGAGGTCTCTCTGGACTTCGAGAGTTTCCTCCACAGCAACGGGACGCTGTACAGCTGCTTCAACCACCACGGAAACCGGGTCTATGTCGATGAGTCTCAGGTGGGACCGGGTGTTTTATGCACGAGTGCTTTAAGGCGATTTTACAGAAAATTTGCATGTGGCTGCACACGACAAAATGAAAACGTTGGACTTCACATATTGATCACATGTTCTAAAAAAAGACCCAAAACAACCCGACAAACCAGCGAATCTCCTGCTGCTTCTCCAAACTCACTTCAAAATACACAAATGATCCCATTAAACAAAGAAAAATGATCTGAACTCATGTTTTAGGAAATGTTGGTTGTTTAATGCTGAACCTGCAGCCGTTCCCGAAGGAGTGGTACAGTCAGGGGCGCTTCATCATCGCCAATGATGAGGTCGGTCGGTTCATGATCAGTGAAATTCAGCTGCTGCGTGACAAACTGTGTGAAACCATGATCAGTATTTTGTCCCTCAGGGCTCCGGTCAGCTGCAGATGGTGGCCAGCAGCCAGCCGGCGGTCAGGGAGGACCGTCATGACCTACATGTTTGAGGTGAGACGGGAGCTGATGCAGCTGCTCGGTACCGTCGTTGTGCTTCTTCTTCATGTACTGGTGTTTTCCAGGAGCGGGTCAACATTTGCAGGTTCTGGGATCCTCAGTCGGGTGTCTGGCTGCTGCCGCTGCTGCAGTGGGAGAACGTCGAGTTTGTCAAAGCTCGAGTCCAACGAGTCCTGGTGAGGACGGCTCTGCTGCATGGTTCTGTAGCCATCTCTGTTGACCTGCGTGGACGTAAAGCAGAAGGTGTGTGTTTGGTGTTTCAGTCCACCCTGCCAGGTCTAGTGGACCAGAAGGAGATCACTGCAGCGCTCAGACAGTGTAACTACGACCCCGAGGAGGTCATCTCCGTCTACCTCACCATGTTTGGAGAAATCCTCCTGCAGGCTCCTCCGAGCGGGGATCAGAACTACACAGACCTCAACTCCTTCAGGTCGGCAACAATGCTGAGATTCAGTGGTTTAAACCACTTTAAACCATGTGACAATGTGCAAACGTGTAGCTGCAAGTGGTCACATGACAACCTGTAACTCATCCAGCAGCTGAACCAGAAGCTGGCCGAGCTCGAGGCCGACCAGCAGGAGGCACGAGAGAAGATCCGATCCCTCCTGAACCGCAGAGCTCCTGCAGTCCCACCTGCCAGAGCCATCAACAAGCCCTCCGTGGAGCCAGGCCAACTCCGGCAGGTGAGCCGTCTGACCCGAGAGCTGAATGTGTCCAACAAGCAGCTTCGATCCACAGTTCAGCAGGTGCTGACCGACACGAAGAACCAGCTGGAGCAACTGAAGGACGCCGCAGGGAAGCTGACCCAGGTGGAGCAGGAGGCTGCCGGGAAGGTGGAGGAGCTGCGATCGCTCTACAGGAAGGAGGCAGTGGAGAGGAAGAGCTTGTACAACAAGCTGCTGGAGCTGCAGGGGAACATCCGGGTGTTCTGCCGCTGCAGGAAGACCACGACTTCCAGCTCCTGTCTGGAGAAAACCGACGACCAGGAGGTTGTCGTGGTCCAGAAGGGAGGCAGGAGGAAGTTCCAGTTTGACAAGGTCTTCCCTCAGAGCAGCACACAGGTAACATCCGATCAGTTCTGTCGATTCTCATCGAACATTTGTTTTAATCTCTTTTAATAATAATCTAATAATCTGGCATCAGTGCAGAAGGTGTGCAGATGAGTTAAATGCTTAGAGCATACAGTTGAATCTAATCCTGCATCCTGTTAAACACCACAGCGATGTTGTTAATTTGCCTGCAGGGAGGGGAAGCAGTCGGCCTTAACGAGCTGCAGACACTAACGAGCTCTGGGCCTCCATTGCGCAGCATCTATTAAAACTGATTGGGTTTTAATTTATTTGACAGCACATGTCACGAAGCGTCTCATTATGTTTATTTAAACAGTATTTAAAGACCCGGGTCCCACCGCAGGTTTATTTTTACGGGGAGCATAAAGGGTCTCCTCCCTGTCTGCAGGAGGAGGTGTTTGCAGGAACTCTGCCGGTGATCACTTCCTGCATGGACGGGTATAACATCTGTATCCTAGCCTACGGACAGACTGGCTCGGGAAAGACGTACACCATGATGGGCAACAAGGAAAACCCCGGAGTCAACATCAGGTCAGAGCTGGTCACTGTTTTGGGTCCTTGTTGAGTTGACCTGTTTTTGGTCTTCAGACATGGACTTTGTGGGGCTACATTGATCAGAGCACACACTGATCAGCTGACACATTGATCAGAGCACACACTGATCAGCTGCAGGTCAGAACCTCTGAGATCAGTCTAAGTCTCTAATTTAGACCCTTTTTCCATTTTCATTTGATAAACATGTTCTCAGTTAGAAACAGAGTCTCTACAAATGTTCTGGTCTGTCAAGTGAAACGAAACAGGAAGTTAACAAGTAAAACAACTTGAGTTCAGTCCGTGTTCAGAAGGAACGAACCAACAACTCGACCGAGCAGGTTTAAACCTTCTGCAGGTCGTTGTCCCTCGAGCCTGGAACAATGAGCTGCAGTCAGGGGCCAAATGAGACTAATTATGCGATGTGTCACCTGACAACGCTTCATCAATACGTGATGAGTCGATCGGGCCGGTCGGTTTACACGCAGAGAGGTCGAGTTTCCTGTCAGAGACAAACAGCAGCAACACGAAGCTTCGCTCGTTACCGTCTCCCGTTACCTGCAGCCCGCCGTCGCTCGGAGGTGTCACACACCGACGCTAATGAGTGTGTTTGTTTGTCTCCTCAGGTCCATTCGAGAACTTCTACGCATCTGTGCAGAAAAGGAGAAGGTGTCCTACACTCTGAAGGTCTGACTTTTGCTGAAAATGAAGCAGCTTTAGGGGAAAACAGGGTGGGACACCCCAATCTGAATCTTTAGCTTCATTATCAGTCCTGTTTCTCTGCACAAATGTTTCTTATTTCCGATCAAATGTCAACAAAAATAGAAGTTAAATTCATTGTTTCTGACCAGAAGACGAACAAACTGTTAAAAAACACATGGAACACAATGAACACACACAGGTGCTGTGCTATTGCTAACGCTAACATGAGAAGGAATGGTGTGAAGCTCAGACTTAATCATGAAACGCTCCTCCACCTCCTCAGTTCTCGGTCTCACCTGGTGGTGGCGCTGGAGGTGGAGGGTTCAGACCAAGTGTCAGGGCTGACGTCTCGCGGGACGCTGACTCTGTGCGACCTCGCCGGATCTGAACGAATCTCCAAAACCGAGGCGGAGGGTCAGCGACTGGTGGAGGCAGCTGCCATCAATAAATCACTGACAGCTCTGGGACAGGTACGAAGACTCACCTGGTCTGTGTCTGACCTTGGACTGAAGACTTTAGAGGTTTAACTGAAGCTACTGACTGTTAATGAAACCCCTCCCCCAAACAGGAATCGTCCAATCACAGAAAACATTCCAGTGTGCTAACTTTAGCATGTTTGGCTAACTAGCTTATTAGCATTTCTGCAATGAACACATTACAGGCTAACTGCATCAGACATACACAGTGTGGAAGCTAACAGATGCTAACATTAGCAGCTCGGACCTGCTCTTTTGAAGTCTTTCATCCTAAAAAACATTTTTATTGTAAATTAAAAGTAAAAACACGACTCGATCACATTTTATTTAAATCAAAACAGTCCGTTTTTATTTTTTGTCTGTGAATAAGACTGTTTACCCTGTTAGCTTTAGCATCAGCCTTTAGCTTCATATGTATGTAAAAGACTCCTGCCGTGAAACTAAACATCCAGAAACAGTGAGTCAGACCCAATGTTAGCTTGCTAGCTAACGGCTAACGTGCATTAACTGTAAATAAGAAGTCTGCATTTGTTTGCTTCTGTCTGAAATCAGAAACATCTTGTTTAAAACACTTTTAAACCATTATCACAGTGAACTGCACGTGCAGGAGCAGAGGTGTACAGGTGTATGGCATCACCTGGATGGGTGGGGCTTAGCTAGCAGCCAATGGTGGTGATTTATTTGAGTTTGACTTTAAATAAAAGCTAAACTGCTCCAAGTCCAAACAGCTGAGCGAGCGTTCGGTCGGGTCAAACGTCGCTGTCTCTTCATCCAGGTGTTCAGCACTCTGAAGTGTAACGCCCTCCACGTCCCGTTCAGGAACTCCAAACTCACCCACCTGCTGCAGCCCTGCCTCAGTGGAGACGCAAAGGTAGGAAACACCTGTCGTTTAACGCCAACAGGTGAGTTTCTTCACCTCAGAGGCACCTGTCAGAACGACGCTGCAGACTCATTAATTAAAATGCAGGAAATGATAAAATAACATGGACACACTGATGTTGATGTTATTTATCATATTTATCATTAAAATATTAAAAGAATCTCTGGTTTTCTCTTCAACTTGTGGGACTTTTATAAAAACCTCATTACTCCAGCAGTTTCCCACATCACTGGCTCTAACGTGGCCTGAATCACGTTTCACTGCACACACACATAGCTGTTTATTAACGAGGGACACACATCGTTTTCCATCAGTCTCCTGCAGCTTCATCGCATCTCGTGTTGCATCTACAGTCAGTCGGTTGTGTGTGTGTGTCCTCCGGTTCGGCAAAGCGACGCAGAACATCGTGCCGGCTAAAAACAACAAGAACGCAAAGTAGAGAGGAAGCAGCTGGAGGACGCTTCCTGTTCTTGAGTCCTCGGTGCCTGCAGAGTGAAGGTTAAATACAGTTGTGTGTTTGTTTGCAGTTGCACCTGCTTTCACTTGGTGACTCAACAGCTTTTACTGAAAGTAATAAACAGAATATTCAAGGAAACATACTGTAATAATCTTTATTGCTTGAATAAAGGCTGAGCAGAGTCTGCAGCTCTGAAAAAGCCTCTGGTGGCTTTAAAGTGCGAGTCCTGGGGCAGCGATGGTCTCTGCTGAAACATGGAGGGCAACAAGTCTGACGTCCAAAACGAAGAAGAAGAAGAAGACCGTCCTTTCAGCTGCAGGAGCTTTGGTTCTTCAGCAGCTGCTTGAGGACGCTGGTCTGCTTCAGTGCTCTCAGGTTGGAGATGTCCTCTGCGATCACGGGGACGTCCTCGCCGCGATTCGTCTCGTTGGTTTCATCTCCGTCGCTGTCGGAGAGCGTGCACAGGAGGGCGTCGTTCTCGTACGTGGGGAAGTAATACCTGGAGAGGTTGGAGTCAGAGGTTTACTGCAGTGCAGTTCCCATGATGCTTTGCTGCATGTAAACAGGAAGTATAAATTACGACTCCGCCAGTGGTGAAAGCATGACCATGATTGGCTCACGCTGAAACAACCATGAAGGCAGCGAGTTCCAGCCAATCAGAGGCAGAGTTCACTGATTGATACAGCGAGTCGCGTCGTCTTCGTCCCTCAGTATAAAACCATTCATCATCCAACACGGTGTAGGATTAGCTGTTATTAGCTGGTCATTGCTCTGTTGCCGTGGAAACAGAGCAACAATCAACGGCCCATTTTTAAACTGCGATAAACTTTCAAATGTGATTAGCAAAAAGCAGGAAGTGATGTCATAAGAAACGCCTTTTTTGGTTGATACTTCTGAACAAAATGCCGACTCTGACTGTTTTCATGATCGCCTTCGATTCGTCTCCACACGAGACGAGGTCAGTTCCTGTTCGAGCGCCTGATCTTCGACCCGTTCGCGGCGTCCTGTCCTACAAATAAACTGAGTCAAAACCCGAGTGGTTGATTCAAACTGCTATGACATCAGTGGGCGTGTCACAATCTACTGCTGCAGCGATGCAACGACCTCCGCTGATGATGCAACACTCTCCGCTGACGACGCATCCTCGACCTCGGGGCTCAGGTTCGTTTGTGTTTTAATTCTTTAATATTTGTAACGGTCACGATCAGAAACTTTAAGCTGCTTCAGGTCTGACTCTTGGTGGTCACACCCAAACCATCATCCCTCACTGGCTTCCCAGCAGCCCGCACTGCACTCACTGTGGTTGGTTCCAGGTCGACACGTCTGGGAGCTTCATAACGTGACCTTCGGCCGTGATGTGACGCAGGACGGCGTCTCTGGAGTCAAACTTCTCCTGGCAGCCGTAGCAGCGGCTCTGGTGGATCTGCCGCCGGATGAAGTTCACCAGCTTCACCTGCTGGTAGAACCTGAGGTCTGAGCAGAGCGGCGTTAACGCGAGGTCAGTAAACTGATAAAGTGTTTGCATTGAGCTGCTCTGCTTGGAAAAAGCCTGTGTGTGTGTGTGTGTGTGTAGTTGTTCCTCTCTGCATTAGAAGAGCTGTGGATGTCAGCGGTCAGTGAACGCACCGACTGGGCCTGTGGAGTTCGTCTTGATCACGCTGCAGAAATCTGTGACTGGCTGTTCCAGGAATCTGCCCCTCCAATACAGCATGTACCTGACAGACGACAGGAAACGCGTCACGATCTCACTGGACAGGCTGTCTGGAGCTAATTCAGTGGTGAAAAGCTGGAAACGAAGGGCACGCCTCGTACCTCGGGAGGTCTGCGATGAGCTTGACGTCGGCGATGACCAGCTTGTGCTCCAGCAGCAGGTGTTTGAGGAGGACGTCCTTCTGCTGCAGCGGGACGGACTCGGGGCAGAACAGACACACCAGCAGCTCTGCACTGGGACCCTGCAGACCGGGAGCACCGGTGCCATCAGCTGGCTGCTCTGGAAAAGACAGTGGCTCCAGTATACTGTCCTGACCTGAGGGGGGACACAAGGCGAGGTGAACCAAAAGCTGCAGAGGTCACCTGTCAGCGGACGACAGGTAACCCAGAGCTTCTGGGCGCTACGTGAGTGGCGACATGTTACTGTGAAGGAGCGGCTCTGTTCCCCGGACATTGAACTTTTAGCCATAGGTATGCGTCCATACTATTTGCCACGGGAATTCTCCTGCGCCATCTTGCTCGGTGTTTACATCCCACCGTCAGCCGACCAGACAGCGGCATGTGACGTAATACACACCACTGTTGCCAGGTTACAATCACGACACCCTGAAGCTCTTGTGGCCATCACTGGTGATTTTAATCACACACACCTGGACTCAACCCTCCCAACTTTTCATCAGTTTGTTGGTTGCAGTACACATGACAACAGGACACTGGACCTTCTGTATGCTAATGTCAAGGACGCATCCAGTGCCACCGCAGGGCCCCCACTTGGCAGATCAGACCACAATCTAGTGCAGCGAACACCTCAGTATGTTCCTGCAGTTCAAAGGCAGCCTGTCACCACAAGGACTGTGAGGAGGTGGACTCAGCACTGCAGGACTGCTTTGACTGTACTGACTGGAATGTGCTCTGTGAGCCTCATGGGGACAACATTAACAGCATCACAGACTGCATCACTGACTACATCAAGTTCTGTGAGGATACCACCATCCCAACCTGGACTGTACGCTGCTTCCCTAACAACAAACCCTGGATCACCAGTGAACTGAAGAAGCTCCTGAATGAAAAAAGGAGAGCCTTCAGGTGACATGGGGGAGTTGAAGAGGGTGCAGCGGGAACTTAAGGTGAAACTGAGGGGGTGCAAGGAGGCCTACACGCTGAAGCTGGAGAACAGTCTTCAGCAGAACAACTCCAGGAATGTGTGGAGGGGCATGAGGCTGATAACAGGCCTCAAGATGAAGGATCATCAGCTTGGGGGTGGCCTGGACAGAGCCAACGAGCTGAACATGTTCTTCAACAGGTTCAGCACAGGACCCCCTGCTGGGCCCTCCCACACAGGATCAGACCTCCTCACACCCTCTCAGACACCCCCCATACACACCCCCAGATACTTACCCCCAACCTCCACCCCTACACAGACGACCACACTCCCCCACATGACTGTGA
>WARS01003059.1:0-13400 GCA_008933995.1 Datnioides undecimradiatus | reverse complement strand
TTGTAACAGTTCGCTACCACTGTAACAGTTGGTTACCATGGTAACAGTTTAACATAAGTTTTTGCCTGTAATGTAACCTTTACATTAGCTAAATCAATAGAAAATAACATTAATTGCTTGGTTTAGATGAATGTTATTGCTGCTGAGTGAACTCATTTGGCAGTTAATGTAAAATAATTAATAATCTAATGGTTGGAATTAGTTTCCACTGGACTTCTTTAGCAAGTTTTGTCATTAAGCCTTTTGGATGTTTTGTTTATTCAATATCTTCAGTAGACTTTCATGCTTTTTTCCACTAATACGACAATAATAATATTCGAAAATGATGCTAAATTCAATATATTTTATTGATTATTGAATTAATGTTCACTGTTTGTTGTCTGCTCTATTGTGACACAGTTGGAAAAGAATGTGCTTTGTTGTGTTGTTTTGTTGTTTATCGTTTATATTTTGTTCTTGAATCATTTTCCCAACCTACAACACAAAGTCAGCTAAGAAAGATAAAACAGTCTGGTCTTAATAAATGCTTCATGCCAGCTTTTCCCCTGTTCTCATATGTAATTGTAATGACCAGATAAAACAGTGGCACCAGACTTTGTTCAATACTTCATAACATTTAACAGAGAGACAATAATCTGCAGACTGATCAATAATGAAAGCAGCCCTGCAGGGCGTTACAGATTCATGTCTAACACGGAGCCGAAATGGGACGAATCCAAATTATATTATGAATATTCCTCTTCTCCAGCCGTCTGATTTGAATTCAGGGGTGCAGAAATGTTTCATAATGAATGAAAATACACAGATTTAATTATTCCTGGGACGTACACAATACAAGCCGCTGCAGACTGTCAGTACAACAGCCACCGAAAACCATTAAGAAAACATATTTAATCACCTCAGATTAAGTCTCATATCATCAGCTTTTCATCTTATCCCTCTTCACTCGTCTAATCACAGCGCTCACACGTTATTTTTTTTATTTAATCCTTGAACAAAAAGCAGCCGAGTGGGAGAAAGTGATTAAATGTAAATGACTGTAATTGATGTCAGTGATCTTGTTTAACAGTTCCTCTGATTATCGGCCACAGCAGCCTTTCCTCCCCGGTTGGCCTGCATGTTATTGCAGAAATGCTAAATCTGACACCAGTGATTAACCACCTCCATCCTGTCTGTTTGGCTGACTGATTAACTGTACTTGAGTGATATTAAAGTAATATTAATGTCTATAATGTGACCTGAACACACAGACAGGCGCTGAACCGCGCTTCAGGTTCTGCCTGCTTATCTACTTGGAGGTAAGTGCCATAATTGACATTTACAAGACACACGAGCTATCAAGTCGCAGCATATTCAGCACCCATAAGGCTAAATGATGAATGCTGACTGACATCAAAGTGTATGTGTCTTAGGGACTGGAAGATCTATAACGTTGCTTCTGCAGGCAGGAGGAGCTGCACAGGTATCTGAAGAAGCAGGTTGTGTGTTTTGTCATGTCACTACCAAGCATGAGGTTCAACGGTCCAGATACGACTTGGCTCATCGTGCCCTTTGGCTCAGCTATTAGCCAAGAAGCTAACGTTACGCTAGCATGATTCAAAGTCAGTAACAGAACAGGAAATATCATAACTGTCGGCTGCAGCAGCACCGAGTTGAAGAACAAATGTGAAGTGAGATGACGTTCAGAGCTGCAGAGGAAACACTGAGATTAGCCTGTTGCTAATTCTATAAATAGGCTATTACAAGCTAGCTCCACTGAAACCACGAGGTAGATGTCCACTGTCGGGACCTGATGAACACCCTGCAGCCAATCAGAATCAAGTATCCACCCAGACCATGCTGTGAAATGCTTTATATTGCAAGACTGTTAAAGAAAGTGGGAAACCTTTGGTTGATGCAGCTAAAACAGAACTGAGAGTGATGCCACGCCATGACGTCGTGCTACTAGATGCACTTTGTATTTAAGTGTTTTATTTCCATCTACGCAGTGAAAAGACAGTAAATAAATAACTGACCCGTCATGTGCTGCTGCAAATGTCCCAGGTAACCGTTCTCACCTGCGTGTGAAAGTAATCGATGTGACAAAACCACAGCGGGGGGGTTTCACACTCTACTACACCTGCCTGATATCACTGGAGAAACACAGCACATCATAAAACTAATTCAGCTGAGCCGTCCTCTCTCACCCCCGCACGCTTTAAATTACCCTCTGTGCCTCGAGGAACACGGATTGCGACGACATGGCTCAGTGGAAACCATTTACGTGACATTCGGCTGTAATCTGCTGAAGATGTCGGGAGAGTGACACGAGCTCAGCCGACCGTACTGGGAGGCGCGGTGGAAACAGAGCAGCAGAGGGTTAAAAACAATTTGTTGGTGTATGATAGCAGCGGGGCCCATCGTCAGATCATCCATTTCATACGAACACACTGCGTTAGATGAGATTAGAAAAGCCATACAGCTCGCTGTGCTGCGGGGGAACGCCTGGCATAATAACCTGTTACTGACGCCAAAGCCCTGCGCTGCTGGGCTGCAGCCGGCCGAGCCCGGCCGCCCAGGATTTCATCTCTTATCTATCTAGTATCTCCATCAGACAGGAGATGAAACATGTCTATTTGCATTTTGAATTATGGGCACAAGGTGGGATTCTTCAGTAAATAACTGAATACAGCGGGCCCAAACACATTTCCCGGGCATGCTGGGAAATGTAGATCAGGTGGTAGAAGCAGGCAAAACAAAATAAATGCGCTTATTTAATATTTATAGCCTGATTTATGTAATGTTAACTTTCCTCCTTTCCAAGAGGCCACCTCCGGACCAAGAACCAACAACTGCATTTTTATTTGTGCAGATTTAGTCGAGAGGTGTGAGCAAGAAGCGCGTTTGCTAATAAATTCACAAAATAAACTCACAAAAAGTCAAGAAAGGAGATACTCTCACACATATTTTCCTTATTAAACAGAAAAACACAGCTGTGCATCCTCTGAATTCGACTTTCTCCCCTTAATTGAACAAAGACCGGCTTTATTTTCTACTTAATTCACCCCAAAACTCTTCCTTCAACAGAAACTGTCTTGTTAAGTCCTTTTCTTTCTTCCCACAATCAGCAAAATAAACTCTTAATTCACCGACATAGATGCAAACGATTCCTGCTGCACACACTCGGTTACAAACATAGTTAAGTTACCAACATAAACTTATTTGAATCCTGCTGTGGGACAGGCGCGTGGTCACATCACATCTGACGGCATATGAGTAAAAGAAGCGATATGAGTGTTTGTGCATCTTGTGATCCGAATAATTCACCATTTAAATGGCAGGAAACCACTGCACCAATGACTTTTCAATCTGCAGCCTCAAGACAGCATATGCACCAACAATTAGCCTGTCTCTACCTCATTTCAACACCAACAGGCCTGCGGGTGCACAGATGGGTGAAACTGGGTGTTTAAACCACATCTGCATTGGTTTGTCAGCTGTGCATTACTTTGCATCGGGTATAAGAAAAGTATTTCAACGGCAAAACAGCAGTTTGTAAAGCAGCCACAGGAGGTGCACCGTGGTCCATGCTAACTGCTAACTCCTGCACTGTGAACAGATACAACTCTTATTCTCCTGCTGACGGTAAATCACTAAAACAACCAGGAAGTCTTCAGCGAAACAACTTTAATTTAGTTCACATCTTCTGCGCCGATAACAGAGATGAGAGCAGGCGTGAAGACATCACACGGCGCTCTCTGAGATTACATTTCATCTGAGGAGTAGTTACTGTAAGCGTTTCCAAAGGTTATCAGGAACTATTACGGTTCATAAAATCAACGCTGCTACTGTCGGACCCTATAAATACAATCACACACGGAGCAGTATGTGTGAGTGGAAATGGCTGTTTAACTCCGGTCTTTATGAATCTGCTGGTATCTGGCTGCTAACAGTCCGTCGGCTGAGAAGGAGCTTCACTAGAACAGTTAATGGAAAACCTCCATTACACGTTTCCACACGTCATTACACACCATCAATCAGTGTATTTCTCTGTGGTAGCTATATTTTGTGATAAAGTGCCATAATTTAACTTTACCCTCTGCAAACCATGCATGCTTCAACACTTCAGTTAGTCACTTCCTACATTTTTCAGGATTTTCAGGGTTTAAGTTTTAAGAGACCAGGTCGTGTTGATGTTTTAAGCAAAAACAATGTTTAAATGTGCATCATTAGGAATATACACCTAATATATGACACACGTGCAGTGCTGGAAAGATATTTGAATGTTATATTACAGCTCTGTCTTTTTCTTCACCCTCCAGGCTCAGATGCTTTACAGTATCATCTCACCCTCCTCTCTTCCTTTCTGTCTCTCTAAACCTTACACAGATGCCCCAGTCCTGTTATTTCTGGCCCTGGTCCCATTCCTGGTCCTTTAACATTGGGTTTCTGCCAATACTGAGTCCAATCCAATACTTGTATTGACCTAAGAGCTGATTAAATATGTATCCAACACACTGACAATGACAGCTGCAGCCTGAATAATCTACTACAGCTAAAGGTCCTGGTTCAAGAATATCAAGTTGATTATCTTAAATTATTGATATGATGATGATATGAATCTCACTTTACTTCAGAAACAATCTCTTGACAGACGTGAAACAAGTCATAGAATGCTTCTTTATGCAGGTGACTGATGACTGAGGTTTTGTCTTAGTTCCTGACAGGATTCGTGTTAATATGCAGCAGCGTTTGTCGGTTTGGGAAAGAAATGAGACGCTGCTGAATGTTGAATGAACCTGAATGTTCTGACCGCCGCTCGCTGCTAATGAGAGAGACAGAGGAGAGATAATGGATTCGTTACCGTCGGAGTTCAGCAGATTTTAGCCAGCCCGGGTGTCAGAGCAATCACCGGAGCAATCAGAGCCTTTTTAACGCCCTGATGTTGGCTCTCATAATCGATGAAACGCAACACCGACTGTCATTAAGAGGAGCAGCGCTGCAACACGGCCGAGGCTGAGGCGGACGAACAGGAGAGAACGGATCCATTAAAATACAATCTGATCGGCGCCGCGATCAGGGTTTACGCTAAAGGAGAAATAAGCATTAAATGTTTTCAATCAAATGCAGCTTTTAACTTTTAACATAGCACAAAATTCATTTCTCTGCCAGAATAAAAAGCCAGAAAGTCAGAACACACGGTTCTTAACGGGAAAAGACGTTCTGGTAGATCTGTCACAACGCAGCGATGACGAGCTGCTGGCATCGAATGCCGAACAGCAGCTGAGTCGACCTTTTCTTTCAATTTGCTGCAGTTTCTATTGTCACCTTTTATCTTTTTCATCTAATCTAGTTTCCTCTCTGGTCTCATTACAACCTTCCACAGTTTAATATAATTTTTCTTTCTATGTGATACACAGGGAGACATAACCAGATTGGCACGACGGGGGGGAAGACGGAGGGGGAAGTGCAACTGCAGCAGCAAAGCAACAGAAAATTAAAATCACATCTAATGTTAGAGCCATGAGTAATGAGTGTGTGCAGACGTGAGCATGTATGCATGTATAATAGAGCAATTGAGGGTGTTTTGAGATGGAGAAAAGAACAAATAAATAAATGAGTTTGCTGCTGATTTCTCAGATCTAATCAATTTTATTATATTTTCTTCTAATTGTCATTTCACTGTCAGGCTGTGCTAATATTTAAGGAGTCACTAAACAGTCTGAATTTCGACAGAGCTGGAAATTTTAAAAAATGACTCTAGAAGGTGAAAAAAACAGTTTTATAGCTGGAAGACCTGCCGCTTTGTCTCACACCCACACACAGAAACATACGCATATGAATCACAAACACACGCTCATCAACATATCGATCAGTCATGAGCGAGTCGCAGCACAAACATGGGTCGACAGCATTAACCTGACACTTCAACAGTCTGTAGTAAAAGTACAATCTCACTGCTCCATCAATAAACCCAACCCTCGCCACCTCAGTGCACATTCCACCAATAACTCCTCCGTCTGCAGAGTCTGCAGGTGTTTTTATGTGCGAAGATCACACGCCACCAGATCAGCCAATAGAAAAAGTTAATTGCAGTAGGTGTATTTCAACCATAGACTCAATAAAAACATGGGCGGAGCCAGTGTGACGTCACCCAGAGGTTCCTGCAGAGCGCTTGTGAAGCTTGTTGGTGTATGTTGGATCTGGATGTCGGCCATGTTGGCAGAGTGTGATGTCACCTAAGATCTGGCTAATCCATAAAAGATGCAAAGAGGCGTCACGTGGGTAGAGGGCAGGTGGCGCAGAAAGACGCAGGGTTGCAGCTAGCTAGCAGATAGCTGTCAGTCAAAGAAGCCCCGCCCCATTTTAACATGGGGGTCTATGGGGACTGACTCGCTGCTGGAGCCTCTAATGGACGCTCAGGGAACTGCAGCTCGGTGATTGTTTTGTACCTGTACAACAGTCCTGTTGCATATTTATGCACAAAATATGCAAAATTTGCTCTAAATTGTCAAGATTTGGACCTGAAATGTTCAACAGCACTGCCATATTTCCCATGCACACTTTAAAAACACACTGACTTTCAGCTGAAATAAGTGTTTCAGGGCTGATGTTGGTCTATAGCTACAGCTGTGTGATGCAGCAGCAGTTGCAGCCTGCTCTTGTGTGGAGAGAGTTTCTCTATCTCCTTACA
Organism: Datnioides undecimradiatus; assembly: GCA_008933995.1. Lineage (NCBI taxonomy): Eukaryota > Metazoa > Chordata > Actinopteri > Lobotiformes > Datnioididae > Datnioides > Datnioides undecimradiatus. Next base: position 6,727 of record WARS01003059.1, on the reverse strand, counting down.
CTCGTAGAAGGACCTAAAGTACTTATTGCATTGATCCAAAGGCAGAGTAGCAGGAGACTTTAGTGGAATAGCGAGTAAATGGACAAACGTCTTCAGCATTTGTCTTTACACAACATTTATAATTAATTGTTGCACATGTATTTGTCGAGTTTCTGGTTCCTCCTGTCACTTTCTGCTTTTTAATGACCTGTCACTGAACGCAGACCCCAGTGTGTCGCGACAAACACCGAGACTGAAGCGCAATTAAGCCCGATGTCTCACTTCAGCACTCCAAACACATCGGCTGCCACACGATGTGATAGCGACGAGATTCGAGCACAAACATTTGACTTTAATTTCGGCGCCCTCGCTGTGACGGCGCAGGGAAAACAAACGGGAGCCACTCGTTAAATAAGCTTCCCGTCGTCGAGTGTTTGGACACTTTTGTGTTAAATCAGTCACCGACACGGTCCAGCTGTGCAGCTCAAACAGATGCTGTTTTAACAGTCGTTGGTCACTAATTTCCCCCCAGATTTTAAGAGGACACCGTTGAGCCGGACGAGTAACAGGGATCTGTCATCCGTGTTTGTCTGTTTGCAGAAAGATGCTTTTTGTTGCAGTGATTTCAATCAAGCGTGAGTTTCTGAATGCACTGACTTTGTACCCTCCATGGGAAAACTCTCACAGGGATCCACCGATATCATTGCATTATCTGAAAATAAGATTAGACCTGCTGATTTAACCTATAAAATCTTAATATAAAACAGTTATTTCTTATATATCGACTGATTGGAAATAAATACATCACCACCAGTCTGAGGCGGCACTGTTCGATCCCTGCAGAGAGAAGCTGAGTGAAACCTATTTGAACCTGAGGAACATTTTCTGCTTCGTTGCCTCGGGATGTTCTTAACTTCCTGCTATTTTTGCTCTGCTGCAGCTCCTCGCCTCCTTCCTCCTCCCCCCTCCTTGTCTTCTCTCCGCTCCTTCATTAAGGAGTGGCTCGATAGACTGAGGAGCCTCGTGAGTCGCTGCGTTCACTCCTTTGTTAATTGTTGAAAACATTTACATTTGCATCAGTCACGCAGAGGTATCAGCCTTCCAGAGATACAGCGACTGGTTGACTTTGACTAAGTGTTTTAATATTCACCAAAACTAATCATTTCAAAGCTCAACTGAGCAGGATGTGACTGTTTGAAGCACAAACCTCCCTCCTGCTCTCTGCAGGTGGCTGCTCTGATCACATCACGCCTAAACAGGCATGTTAGCTTCATGAAGCAAGACGTTTTGGACCATGATGCCGAGAGCTGTGACGATTCAGTAAAATCAACAGTCTGCAAGGTCTAGTCTGGTGGAGTATCCTTCAAAGTATCCTCTCTGTGGTTACTTACAAACAGTTTCCATTGCCTATAACTCAAACAGCTGGACTCGTTGTGCTTTACGACAGACTAGAGACAAATAAATATGCTCAGTGTGTATTTTTCCCAAACAGAAATCCAAGAAGTACCTACACCTGCAGTTCCCTGAGCGTCCACCAGAGGCTCCAGCAGCGAGTCAGTCCCCATAGACCCCCATGTTAAAATGCAGCAATATGTTTACAGCCTGGTACAAACAACGGTTTGGTCTCTTGTTTTGGTTAAATTGTTATAAAATTCACCCATTTATATTTTATCATGGGGTGAAGTTGCATAATGATGGTGTGGTCAGGTGACTAGTTGCCTTTTGTACAACATTTCATACAAATATCAGATAAAAATGATTTTTTGTGTCGTAAGTTGTTGTAACAGACAATCCAGGAAGTCTAGTTTAATTTACATGTTATCATTCATAGCACTCAGTATCAGTGTCTAGGATGTTAACAGCTAATCAGCTAGCTAATGAATTAGCCTCAAATTAGCTTTCAAGCAAGACCCAGCTGTGCTAACAATGCTAACTGAAGTGCATGCTCGCCTCAGCATCAACTGGGTGCCAAATGGGAGCAACAAAATGACAAAGTAAGCAAGCTAGCATCACCGAGTACATATAGCCTAGCTTCTTAGCTTTAGCTAGATGTATAGTTTCAAGCTAGCTGGATTACTTTTCAAATCCAGGTTTTTTATACTGAGGTAAGTGGGGTTTGTTTTAAATTTATGGGATCAGTTATGGTCTATAGTCAGTGACAATAAACCTAAACTACATTTACTAAGTCTAAGTTGATAAAGCTTATTTCCCTTATTAGCCTCAGTAAAGCTTAGCCACATGTTAGCCTGGTGTAAACTGTGCAGAACACATGGAAGAAAGTCTGGACAAGGACAAAACTGTGAAAAAACACACTGTTGTTGCCACATCACAGGTAATCTGACCACCGACGCTGCTTCTGTCACTTCACACGGACAATAATTCACATTTTTATGTAACGCTACATGAAAAACCACAGAGCAAAGACAAGAGCGTCCTCGTAATCAGCCGCTGACAGGAATGAGCTGCTGCGCTCTCCATCAGTGCAGCATTCGTTTGGACATTAAAGCAGGCATGACTGGATGGAATACATTTGCTCTTCTAAGCATGACGCTTCAAAACGACATCCCATAATCCAACGCTGCATCATCTAAGACATACACACGTGTGTGTGTGTGTGTGTGTGTGTGTTCTGGTACAACAAGCAAACACTATATATAAGCATTGGATGGTGTCAGTGTGGACTCTCGGGCCCTGCGTTTGGCGTTTTGGAGCAGACGCCATCTTGGATTTAGGAGCCGGAAGCACTCAACAGCTCTGTGGTGAAACTCAGTTTAAATGTCCAGTTTTAATGTTTAAGACTTGGTTTAAACAGGTTTGCTTTATAAATAAAGTCTCAAAATGAGCAATGGGTAATTAATTAACCTGCAGTGTCATCGATAAACACTGATTTTAATTATCAGTTTCATTTATTTAAAACACCCATAAGTTCCCTCCCCTGCATCTCATTGGCTCCGGTAGAGTTAAAATACTTATTTCAGTCAATTTTAAACAGATTATACTCATTTGTGCACATGAAAATTAGCATTTAGCTAAATCTGGTGCGACACGTGCACTGTGCATTGTCCCTGCTGAATCAATAATAACGTGTTAGATACAGCATCATGCTGCTTTTACCTGTTGAGGCTTTGATTCGTGTTAAAGTCGGGGCAAGAGACTGAGAAATGCATTATGTCGAGGATAGGTGTGTGTGTGTGTGTGTGTGACTGAGAGCCATCCATCTCCCACCCTGAGGCGCCTTCTATAATTACAATGGCCCTGCCTTCCCTCCATGCCAGCTAATGCTCCCCTCATTACTGTGTGCAGCAGTGTGTGTATGTGTGTGTGTGCGCGCGCGCATGGGTGTGTGTGTGCGTGCATGAGTTCATCAAATACCCAAACACCACCACCTCCGCTCCGTGGTAATCACGCTCTACATCAGCTGTCACCTTTTTGTGAGCTGAAACAAGAGGCTTGAGGGCACACACACACACACACACACACACGCACGCACACACACACACACACACTGCTGCCATAGTAGCTGTGTTTTAAACAATGTGTTGGCTTTACATGTTTAATGTGTGATGGCGCCTGGCGTGATACAGTGTGTGTGTGTGTGTGTGTGATCACTGAAGCACAACTTCATTGGCTGATTAACAAGATAACCTGACACATGAGATAAGGAATAACTAACACACACACACACACACACACACACACACACACACACTTTACATGTGACTCAACTTTTTATGATTCCCGCTCAGTTAAATCAAGTTTTTACAATAAATAAATAAAAATAAATAAATAAAATGTCTTTTTCATTTTCCGGTTCAGTCATTTTGTTTGTCTTTTCCTCGACAAGCCCACAAAAACGCTTTAAACATGCTTGTTTTGGTCGACAGAGAGGTCAAACTCTGAAGATGTGTGCTGTAGGAAACACGTCGGCCATCTTTATTTACAGTCTGCGGCAGAGACACAAACACTTTTATGCTGAGCTGCTGCAGCTCCTAAACTTCCCGAGGCTTTTCGCTGATATTCCCAAACACCTGCTGCTCCTCGGTGCTGAAACCCCGACAACGCGACATACAAACATGTGAAACAGTGATGATCCTGTCAGCGTTCAGCAGCTTCAGCTCCCGTGAGTTTTCTGACAAAGCCTCTGAGACAACGAGTGACGCCGCTGTTGACTAAGATCCCACGAGTCCTGGCCACCGGCACGTTCTCAGAGCCTCAGGGGGGCTGAGTGTTTGTTGAAAACGACAAAGCAATCCGATGTTACGATCCAGCACGGGCGTGGACTTTAACAGGAGCAGAGACATTTTGCTTTTTCACAAAGCATCATGATTTTATGAATCAGTGCAAGAAGAGGATGATGAAGGGACGAAGGAGACTTTAGGGTGTGGGCTGACAAATCTGCACTGCAGAGAGGAATCTGTGGTTCGGAGGGAGTCGGAGATGGGAAGCAAAGAGAAATAGCTGCAGGAGACGAGGGAGAGAGGGAGAATAGGTGAGGGAGAGGTCGTAAAGCAGCAAAACACTGAAAATGAACAGAGGAGGAGAAGATGTGAAAACGTGTGGGAGCGAGAGAAAAAGCAATGAGAGACAGGTGAGATGAGATCAGCTGGATATGAAGTGAGAGGAGTGAGAAAGAGGAGAGCTGGACTGAGAGGAGGCATGGGGGGGACGGTTCGGACTGAAATGGATGTGCAGGGGGAGGCGACGGCGCTCAGGCATCAGGCAGAGGGGGAGGAAGGAGAATTCATAATAAAGAAGGAAGGAAGGAAGGAAGGAAGGCACGCAGAGTGGAAGTAAAGAGGGCGGCTCCTCACTTTCATCAGTGTGCTGCTTTCAGTGCAGAGCAGCTGCACAGGAATCTGTATTTCATGTTTTCTCATTATCTGCAACGGCGACCTGTTGGATCTCGGTTTCAGAGCCTCGACCTGCACAAACATCCTGATTGGTCGGGTTGGTTCATTCGTAAGAAACGAGCCATGATGGAAAAGCTGCACGTCAGGAAACAGCGAAGAGTCAGGCGTCACTTTGAGTTTCAGTGAATCTGAGGGTTTCATTCAGTGTTTAAAGGCATGTTTGAAGTGTGGCTGTGTAAGATACTCATCCACAGTCAGTGATCACCTACAGTAGATCAGTTAGCATGTAGACACCTAAAAACATCAGTATCATTTTAATTGTACACTATATTTTTAATATTTTCTGATTTGATAATCCACCAGACTCCATTGAAAAAAGAGCGATTTTTAGCTCCAGTAGCACGGGAGCTGCTGGACTCCCGCGACACCGTTTGGATTGTTGGTTTGTGTTATTGTGTGACTTCTGTGACTCCAAACTAACACTTTAAAACATCAAAGTCCCACAATAACGCAAACAAACTCACCAATCACGTCAAAGACAGACCAGTGAATCACGTGTTTTGTGCAGTAAAATGACTGTTTTTGTCAATGGAGTGTGGTGGATTTGGAGAAAGTGGCGTAACGGCTCCAGTTTCCCGTCAGATAGGGCTTCACCTCGTGTCAATAAGCTCCTGTGTGACAAAGAAGTTGCAATAATGCCTTTAATTGATCCTCATCAATACTGCGTACTCAATACGTGTCATCAGGGATCCTGTCTGCAGGGAGGGGTCTGTGAACATGAGGCCGAAACTGGAGCTGGAGTTTTGCAACTGTGAAAAAACAGAGAGAGAGAAAGAGATAGAAGAAGATGCAAGGAAGAAAGTGTGTGTGTGTGTGTGTGTGTGTGTGTGTGTGTGTGTGGAGGGAGAGGTTACGGGGCTAAGTGGTGATGAAGACAAACATATCGTTCCATCTCTGCTCTTCCCTGACCTTATTAGGATGTGTTAACTTGGGGGAACTCACAAACACACACACACACATTTCCGCAGAGGAGAGTTGTGTGTGTGTGTGTGTGTGTGTGTGTGTGTGTGTGTGTGTGGGCAGGAGGAGAGCGAGGAGAGCGCCAGGCTGAAGTAAAAACGTGTCATCGTAAATAAACGTACAGACGGAGACATGAATCATGTGCTCTTAAAGTCGCTGTGGCTGTGGCCTCGTTATGGATCAGTGTGTCTTTGCATGCACACACGCACACACACACACACACACACACACACACACAGACAAAGTTAAAGCCGGAAGGAAGATGAGAACCCACAACATGAGTAGTACATACACACACACACACACACATACACACATGCACACACACACTGCTGTCAGTCTGAAATACACCAGCTTCACGTGTTCTTCAATGAGACAATGAAGCTTCAGAGCCGACCACACAGTCGAGCGAGTCGCTGGATGAAGTGTCGGCTTCAAACTTTGCTTTGAAACGAGCCGAGCTGACCGTTCTCTGTTATTGAAACACTGAAATACTGTGTTATTAATAATAAACAAACAAATCAAATGTAAAATAAGATTTTAGAGTTTGGAATCCATGCAAACACTGGAAATTATAAGAATCCTGCAAGTTCATATTAATCGATAATAACTCTCGTGTTTATCACTATTTATTTATTATTTTTGATATTATTTATCTATTTTAATACTATTTAAACACCAAACTAGTCAGTTTCAAGCCATTAGGTCTCCCTTAATCAGCAGCTGCGGTCATGTGACGTCCTGCAGCAGCGTGGGATGCTGGGAGTTGTGGTCTTCCTGTCAGCTGGGATTCCTTCAGTGTTGATGGTTCAGGAGGTTTTTACTGGGAGCTGAATTCTCCACAGAGGTCTCCTCCTCTCCAAAACAAACAGAGCCGC
>WARS01003058.1:0-10570 GCA_008933995.1 Datnioides undecimradiatus | reverse complement strand
GTGTGTGTGTGTGTGTGTGTGTGTGTGTGTGTGTGTGTGTGTGTGTGGAAGAAGGCCGGGCAGGTAACTGCCGTCACTGTCTGAAGATATACTTCCATCCAGCTGCTTTCACCGCGCTACAGAGACGAAAACAGGTTCTTCTGTTCGTCCTGTTTCTCCTCCTGTGGACAACCCTCCCAGTTTGCGTTGCCCCTTCCTGTCACATCACTGAACCGCAGACACAACCTCCACAAACCAATGCAAACAGCAGAGGTGTCATCGGAAGTGAGCGGTCCGATGAACCGATTCTACTTCTACTTCTACTGATACTACTTCTATACTACTATTCTACAGCTCTGAGTTCACTTTAAGCCGAGGGTAGATTATCAACATGGCGGCCAGTAAACAGGAGATATCAGGTGTTTTCCATGTGGGGTGTGCACCGAAGTTGCACCAAGATGACAAATAACTTTATTAAAGAGTATATTTCTGTTAAATTATCGCTATAAACATCAATATATTAGCACAAACGCTGTCGCAGCAGACAGCAACACGCCAACATGGCCGCCCTGCCGGCGCCGCATCCTGCAGGACAGGAAGTCCAGACTGTAAACAGCAGTGATGCTCCTGGTTAATCAGCTGTTTACACACCAACGTCTACCTGGGTGTTTGTGTTTACATCGCTGCTGATCGGAGCTGGGACTGCTGCAGAGTCATGTGACACGGCTTTGAATTCGGATTGGTCACATTCACACTGAAGACAGAAGCCAGATGCAGCGTGTTTAAGGTGCGATACGACTTAAATCTGATTGTAGGTCAGTTTTATTGTAGCCCTTGTACTTTCTATTCAATCAAATGGTTAAATAACATAAACTGCATCAGGTTGAGCACAAAATATCAAAATGACATTAAAACGCTCATCCTCAAAATCCTTCTGCTGCGTTGAATCTTTGCGTGTTCGAATTTGATATAAAACCACATTTTGATATTAAACTGTAAAGGAACAACCGCCAGCAACAAAGAGACATTTTCAATTTAATGGTTGATGAGACGGCAGTCACACAGGGGTTTAATTAACACACACACACACACACTGTTCATGTACTCCCCCTCAACAGCAGTCATTTCAAGAAATGTTGCTCAGAGGTAATAAAGTGTAATAATGTGACACAGAGAGAGAAATAAAGTGTAAGTGAAGAGGAGGAGGTTACTCAGCCAGAGATGAAAATGATCACTTTGGCAAATATGAGGAGAGAAGAGCTGGACTGGTCATCAATCAGTGATGGGGCGACGGCCCCATAATGACGACGGCTGCCCACGTCGTTACGAATCAGTCGTCCAATCAGAAATATAAGTTGTCTGATCGTACGAACTGTGCCGATGGCGCTGTTACACTTCTGGGATGCAGGAAGGAGGAGGAGGACACGGATGTAAAACGCTGCTAACTGCCTCAATAACCCACGGACGATTTGAGCAAAGTGGAGCACAGAAATGTGTCTTACAGCTGATCCAGAGTCAGTTTATGAAGCTTCTAGACAAGTTAACACAGAAACAGAGACAATAAATGTCTTCTGCAGACACGAGCGCAGTGTGAGAAGTCTACAGGTGTCACTTTGCAGAACTTCTGCATAATCAAACTTTGCAAAGTACAAACAGGTGCAACAAACCTGCAAAGTCACCTGAAATGTGCGTGAGGGCGAACGCAAAGGCACCGCGCGAGAGGCAGCGTCGAACATTTCAGACGAAGGAAAACAGAGAAAACAAGCAGAGAGAGACACGAAGAGAACGAGTCGGAGACAAATGCTGCAAACGTGGAGGTAATGGCCTGTTTGTCACTGGCAACAAGTCCCGGTTCCCTCGTTACATGCTGCTACATTACATGAAGCCCTGAGGGAAGACACACACACACACACACACACACACACACACACACACACACAAAGTATATGACACTGCAGCCAGAAACACACACACATTTATATATGAAACTGCACAAAGTCACAAGGAGCAGTTGGTTAATGCAAGAACAATTGCTTGAACCTCACACACACACACACACACACACACACTCACACTCACACTCACACACACACACTCTTGGTTTCCTGGCAGTGGATAACAGCAGCGAGGTATTTAGTATTCAGAGAGAAGGAGGGAAACCAGAGGAGAGAGGGAGCTGGCTTCAGTAACAAAGCAGCCTCTTCGTGACTCCCTCACTGAGGCTCTTGTTGGGTCTGTGTGCGTGTGTGTGTGTGTGTGCGTGTGTGTGTGTGTGTGTGTGTGTGTGTGCCAGTGTGGCTGGATCTCTCCCCATGAAACATTTGTTCATGCATAAACCAACTGATCATTACAACTGTGCATTCAGCTTCCTTGTGTGTTTGGTGTGTGTGTGTGTGTGTGTGTGTGTGTGTGTGTGTGACTGCACCATTTATTCCCACGCAGACACACAAAGACAGTGCACTTACCCAGACCAAACTCATGGGGTGGTGGCGGTTCAGCTGCCCTGAAACAGATAAAGAAGAGTAATCAGTGCAACACAGTGGATTACACTGTATTACAGTGCAGTGCAGTACTGTACTGCACACTGCAGTATGTTACAGTACAGTACTGTACAGTACAGTGCAGTATGTTACAGTATAATACTGCAGTATATTGCAGTGCAGTACAGTACGTTACAGTACAGGTATGTCACAGCTGTTCGAGTTGACATGATTTTACATCATTTCCCTTCGGCTGTGTAAAAACAGAGAAGTCATCTTCTACGTCGTTTATCTCTACGTCACAGTGTTGCGTTTAATGTCTCGGCGGGAAACTACAGCTGCAGCGATACACCCCGGTGTTAAAGAGTGTGCACATTTGCTTATCTGTGGTATTGAATTACATCACATTCGTGTCATTAAATGTGTATAATTCAAAGTTTTTTGTGAAGTGCTTGCTCCTCCCCAAAAACCAACTATATATTTATTTAAAGGGAGAGCGTAGCTGATAATTGTGTAACTGTGATATTGTCTGAGCTGATTACCTCATTGTCAGAGTGCAGCCCTCGTTGAAAAGCACATTACTTTGCATTTAATCTCTGCATGTTTTATGTAACAAATAGAAAGTAAATTGAAAAAAACGTGCCACTCGTGATATAAAATGCACCATAAAGGACAATTAAACCAGAAATTGCAACCGTTTGTGTAACATTTAATGGTAAAAACAAAAGTTCCCAATCACAGCAGCTCTTGGAGAGTGCACCGCGAGCAGCAGAGGGTTAATGATGTTTGTTCTGAACTTTTAAAAACTCTCTCACATGAATGATCCGCCTGCTGGTGAGGAAGAAATGCAGCGTCCCCTCTCACATGAAGCACTGCATCGCATTTGCAGCAGCAACACGTACAATGAACACACACGTGCAGCATGTGATCACAACTACGCACACACACACACACACACACACACAAGCGTCTCCTCGGAGACCGGTCGGCCACAGCGCAGCGTCCAACAGCAAACCAATTTCACTCCGGTCCTGAGACGCTGAAGCAAATCAAATCAGTGGTGAACCCGTTTGCTTTTCCTGTTTCAGGCCCAGACGGTTCGTTTCTCCCGCAGCTACAGAAAATCATTCGCGCAATCGGCCGTCGATGTCTCCATCGCCAACGCCGGCGTCTCAGGAGGTTTTAACTTCACCGCCTTGAGCCTGGTTTCAGTGGCGCATCGGCCCAGTCGGCCACCAGAGAGGCGTCATCACCGGCTGCATCGATGCTTTAAAATCCTTTTCTAAACTCCAGCTGCTGTGTGTGTGTGTCTGTGTGTGTGTGTGTGTGTTTGTGTGTGTGTGTGTGTGTGTGTGTGTGTGTGTCCCTCACTCTGCTGAACAACACACAGTTTAAAGGTAGAGCATCCAGTGAATTGGCTGCGGGGGCTGATGAGGTGACGGCTTGCCAGGGCTTCAACGGCTAATTCACCCACCTGTCTATCTGTCTGACTGCCTGCCTGTCTGCCTGTCTGTCTGTCTGTCTGACTGCCTGTCTGTTCACCTGCCCTGCCTTGTCTGGCCGTCCTCTCACTGGGACATGATGGAGTTAGCGATGAAGGCTCCTTTCTTCAAGGACCTGGGTCGTGGAGATTGGATTATTGATCAGTGGGCCCAGAAGGGAAAAGAAAGTGTTTGTACGAACGTGTGTGTTGGTGTGTGTGTGTGTGTGTGTGTGTGTGTGTGTGTGTGTGACAGAGACATGGGAACAGAGAGGACAGACAGAGGGAGAGGAAGGAGGTAAAAAGGTCCAAATGTGTGGAAAACACCCAGAGCTGAGATGAGCTGGAGCCCCCGCAGAGTGTTTCAAGCTCGTTAAAGGTGCATGCATGGATGCAGCTGTGGTGACATCATCATCCAGAGGTTCCTGCAGAGCGACCGTGAAGCTCGTTGTGTGGTGCATCTGGATGTCAGCCATCTTGGCAGTGCGTGATGTTGCCTAAATCCTGGCTAATCCAAAAATTAGGCAAAGAGGTGTCGCGTGGGTGGAGGCTGCTGAAACCCAGCAGACAGCTGGCGGATAGCTGTCAGTCAAAGAAGCCCCGCCCCTTCATTCTGCATAACTTCAGGTGTTAATCTGATTTAAAGGAGTGAGTTCTATATAAATTCAGCCCGTACAGTCGTCATGAACGGGGAAACTAGCTGCAGAGACCAAACCGTTGTTTGTACCAGGCTGTAAACATGTTTACTGCTGCCCCATTTTAACATGGGGGTCTATGGGGACTGACTCGCTGCTGGAGCCTCTGGTGGACGCTCAGGGAGCTGCAGCTCTGACATGTTGCAGCTTGTGCAAACCAATACTCCAGTTACAGTCAGATGAAAACCTGCACAGCTAATTAGACCTCTGACATCATCACGTGAATCTCTATTTGTCAATCATGGCGCATGAACCTGCATCTGGTGCACGAACACACGAAGCCGCCAGACTGCAGATACCGTCACTGCTGGCTGCAGGAAGCTCAACACACATTACTGCTGCTGCTGCATTTGTGCATTAAGCTGTAAGAAGCTAAAAACCATCAGAGACGCTGTTGAGACGCTGTAACGAGCGTGTTCTCTTCACATTACCAAGTCAATCCTGATCCCGCACCCGTAATCCCTCCGGCGGCTGAAAAAGACTCACTCATGTGCTTTTTAGTCGTTTTCCTGCAACTCCGAACCCTTTGTGGCTCCAGCTGGACACCGTAGCTTCTCTCAGGTCAGTCACATGTGTGCTGTCAGCCAATCAGAGCGCTCACAATGTCATTTGTGATGTAAACAAAGTGCCAGATTTGGGTTTGATGGGCTAATGGGCTAATCGTGTCTGCACAGCTGCACAGATTTCATTTTAAAGCGACAGACATGAATCTTGTTATGTGACTTGTTGCTAATCGTTGTTAATTAATCCAGTGATTAATGCTTGCTGTTAGCCGAAGATCATTTCTGAGGGAAGATGCTTCACTCTGTGCACAATGTACGTCTGTAGTCACGAACCCCGACTCCAGCAACAGAGTGAGACGTGTGTCCATCTGTGTCTATATATGTAATTTGCATTGTGACTCCATGAAAACTCTGCCTGCCCTGGGCTTAATTAAACTGTTTTGAATGATTTTTATATTAATTAAAGTGATTTATTAATAAATTAGGACTTTGAGGCTGTAAAGTTTGAGTTTACTGTGTTTTTAAAGGTCCATGCAACATTATCAGCACAAGTGCAATAAAATGAAACGGGAGCGATGAGACGTAAAGGTGTCGGGACATCAAGGAAAACACGATGAAGTAAAAACTCAGATTTCCTTTGCTGAGTGTAACATTCATCAAAACAGAACCATGACACACACACACACACACACACACACACACACACACACACTCTGCCCTTTTTTGCTTTCTACCTCATAGCCTTGTAGAAAATTGCTTTCCATTGCCAGGCGACAAGACAAAATGTCTTACTGAGTCTGTTTTTGCTGTGTGTGTGTGTCTGTGTGAGTGTGTGTGTATGTGTGTGTGTGTGGTGACACCAGTAGAGAATAACAGAAGAAGAAGAGATGATGAATAAATAGAAAGGTCAACAAAGAGGAGAGAACGAAGGTCGGAGCGTCTGATGCTTCTGTCAGATGCATTTGGTTGTTATGCTCCCAACACACACACCCGCGCACACATGCACACACACCCGCGCACACACACACACGTGCACACACGCATGCACATACACACTCACAGAATATATAATGTTGCCCAGGTGCAACAGTAAACAAGAATTGCAGGTATGAGCCAATATTAGGACACAGAACCACACACACACACACACACACACACACACAGATGCTGTCAGAGGGCAGATAAAACACTACGGTGCAACAGTAAACAAGAGACCTGTGCTGCTTTCCAAGCAGTAATATAGTAGTGTTAACACACACACACACACACACACACACACACACACATAAATAGATAAACAGAAACTCAATAAAGTGAAACACGGACGACACCTTCACTAACATGAGGTGTGGGTCCATCAGGCCGGAGCCGGCTGCACATTACAGTCATCGGTTTCCCTCCTCCACCTCCGCTGCTGCTCTACAAACAACAACAACAACAACACCAAGCTGTTACACAAACAAACAGCTGGATTTCTGGAAAACTAAAGGACTCAAAGGAGCGAAACGCGTCAACAGTGACGGACGTTTGTGGCTCTGCGCGTGCACGGAAGCGTCTGCACGCTCAGCTCAGATCAGCTTCCATGAGATTCTGCTTTAAAACCACAAACTGCAGCAAACAAACAAACAAGCTGCAGCAAACAAACAAACAAGCTGCAGCAAACTGAGACCAGGAATCGTTCCCAACCTGATAATCAAACCAAACACGAACTCTGACTTGTATTTTTGCCTAAAGCGATGAAACTCAGCTTCTTCGACTCGACGACATTTTGCATTTGCAGCACGAGAAGCTCGACTCCAGCGTCTCTGATGATGCAGTCTGAGGTCGGACATCAGCGTCCGATCACACCAGACAGGATATTAAAGTTATTTACTCTGCATACAGGGACGCGATTACATCTGCACAGCTGCAGAACGCGGTGTCTGTGTGTGAAGAAGACGGATATGTGTCGGCGTATTCCTGCTGCCGAGCGCACGGTGGAGGGTGCTCAACTCTCAAAAGAAGTTAAATGACTTGAAACATCAGAAATTTAGATTTTAGTCACAATTTACAAGAAAAATCTCAGAAAAACTGTATTTTTTACAGAAATGACTGCAAAGTAGGTGTAAAACACAATTTCTGAGTAATAAACCTGCATTACTTCAGGAATCAGTGGGTTTATTTATTAAACTGCATCTGTCACTTGAAAAGATTAGTTCAACCTCGTCACACCTCAGTGCATCACACCTGCAGAGAAACCTCATCTGTAACAAGCCCAGAATCACCAGATTACCATAAACACAAGCTTTCACAGTGAAGCAGTGTCTCCTGATGTTTTATTTTCTATTTTTGTCCCTCGCATGTCGCCGTACCGGTGAGAGGAAGAGGACTGATTTATAGTTCATGGAGCTCTAATGAGAGGCGGATACTCTCACCTCTGGACTCAGGCTCATTATATCTTATTGCCGCCTGTCATTCAGGAGCCTATTAGCACTCGGCCTTATGGGTCTGGACTCACAGTGCAGTAATGAGATGAAAGCGAGGCGGGCAGGTAGACGGACACCTGGAGTGAGACTTGGACGGAGGGAACAATGGCTCCGACGTGCAGGAGACATCTTCTGCAGTTTGCATGCAAACTGTGACGAGGCTGCTGCAGGGGGAGGCAATCTGGTGCAACAGGCGACTGACGAGCAGGAGAAAGCAGCCGTCTGCATTATGGTTCCTTAAATCTGACTTTTACTGAGGCACAGAGCAACGCTGTGATTACAACGCTCACACCCTGCAGCATGTAGAACAGAAACAGGGTCTGAGAAATACATTAAAGACTCCTCAGCAGTCGCACTCTTTACTTACATTGTCTAACTCTCTGCAGCAGCCGCGTCCCAAATGGTCTCAGGTGTGAGATAAAACACTCGCTGGGTCAATTTGACGTTTCCGAGCAGCAGGAACACGAGAAATGTGGCCGACGCTGGACTTTTCAGCCGGAGCACTCACACCTTTCCTCACAGGTGCGAACAGTTAATGGCCTCAGCTCGTCTCCTGGAAATGTCGCCTTCATAGGGTGTTCACGGGACGATGTCTGCTTTCTGATAGGACGATGGATAACGTTGACCATCATCAGCCATTTACATCTAGGTCGTTAGCAAGCAGCTCTTCTGTTTATCTGGTTCGTCTCATGGACAAACTGTTCATGCAAAACAACCAGGAGGTGATCGCACAGGTGTTTACGCCACCGACGCCATGTTTGTTCTGGTCAGGACTGTGCTGTACCCTCTAGAGGACGCCCTGCTGAACAACTACATCAACGCTGATGAAGCCTGGGGGCGTTGACTTGAAACTGACGTCTTCATTCTCATACGAAGGCGGTGCATAAGTGAGCCTCGTCTCTCAGACTGTGGAGAACAAACCACTGGTCTTAACGCGTGACTGGTCAATTACCGGCGCCGCCGCGATCCCTCGCAGTGAAGAGCCTCTTATCTGGTAAAGGGCCAGACCTCAACCCTCAACAGACTTCGCCTTTTAGCTCCACTACATTACTGCTCCGGCGCGGCGAGCTGTCATGCATGCAGCAGAGCTCATTTAACGAGGTGTGTGGACAGAGATGGACGGATGGGAGTGGTAGATTTATTAAAAAGGGACATACGGCGGTTGGATAATTGAGGATCCTGCTCCCACTGGACATCCGCCCCTCTGCATTTGAGGTCAGCAGCATGTGTTTTGGTGCTTCGCTGACAGTGCTCATCCAGAAAGATGGATGAAAGGAAGACAAAGTTATTCCTTACACGTTCCTCCCTCCGGTGAAAGTGTATTGTTGTACCCAAACTGCCTGTTTGAACTCCAGACCAGTCACTTACCAGCTCACTGCCAATGAGCAGAACGAGAACGAGATTTCCCCGTCTGCGCCGCGACAAGAAGAGGGTTCCTTTGTTTTAGTGGTTACACGTCCATTATGAAAGAAAACCAGCTGCACCTCCATGACGAGCTCAGGCCACCGGAGTGTTTCAATTCCCACATCCTCAACCACAAACAATCCAATTTACAAGATTCAGGCAGAGGTCCGACCATCAGCTGCACCGAGCCGAGTGTCCAGAGGGTTGGTGTGGAGTGATTATAACCCCAGAGACATGCAATAGCTTTATGATATCTGTATTCTGTGGAGGCGTAGCAACGCTTCTGAACATAAGGTCAAATGTCAAAGGGTGCGATAAATTAAAGCTTGAACCATGGAGGCTGAAACATGAAGCTGCAGCTCCCTGAGCGTCCACCAGAGGCTCCAGCAGCGAGTCAGTCCCCATAGACCTGCTGTGTTTCAGCAACCATGGGTCATTCGGCTCTTTGCCTAATCTTTGGATTAGCAGAGAGTTAGGCAGCATCACCCGCTGCCAAGATGGACAACATCCAGATGCACCACACAATGAGCTTCACACCCGTTCCTCAGAAACATCTGGGTGACTTTGCTACAGATGAAACCCAAACACACCAACCTACATGTTTAGCATCGCGTCTGGACTGTTGATGCACCAGTCTTCAGTTGTATTAAACTGAAACTCTTGTTGGACTTTCCAGCGTCTGCGTTTAAAACGTTCGAAGCTGCAGCTTGTTTTACATTTAAAAAGAGGTAAAACAGCTTCACAGACAAGTGAAGTTTGGTTACAGCCATCTGCTCCTCAGCATCATTCAGACCGGTTTGACTCAATGAATCACAGCGAGCTGCTTTGATTAACCTTAATTTGCTTGATTTGTTCACAGCAGATTGGATGAGTGTGCAGGAAGCAGACACACCTGGTACCTGCAGGTGAGAGTGGCTCACCTGCGCTCACCTGGAGTCATTGTGTCTCTAATATATGCAAGCTGTCACTACACACTGTCGTCTATCAGGTGCAACACACACACAATAAACGTTCCCTCAGCACAGCGGCGTGATCATGTGAGCAGTGAGTTATCGTGCTGACAGCAGCCGCTTCATCACACAGTCAGGCGGCTTTCGCAGCTCGCTCAGGAACATCCTGCCTCTGTGGGGGCAGGTGGAGGTGAGATGCTCGACGCCGTAGGTGCCTCCGCAACGTGCAACTTCACAGCTAATCACTCCCACCTCCTCTGCGTTCACTGTCAGTGTGTGTGTGTCTCTGACAGACTCAGGTTGTTGTTGTCCACATGATGAAACCTGCTCCTCTGTGTCCTGCTGCAGCTCAGCACAGTAGCTTTAGCTGATAGCATTAGCTGCAGCCTGTCTGCAGCAGCTCTCTCCAGTCTGCAGCAGCATGTTTCTTCAGGAAGTTGTGCTTTGGTTCAGGGTTTCTTCTCTTCTCTGGCTGCCAGTAGTCATCCCGGTTACACTGCTCCCTGCAGAGCCGATGGGCAGCAGCGACAGCGTGTGGACGGGAGCGTTAGCGTCCGTTTGGAGCGGCAGCTAGCCGCGACTTCAGCGCGTCCTGACCCGACAGAGGCGGCCTG
>WARS01003057.1:0-14907 GCA_008933995.1 Datnioides undecimradiatus | reverse complement strand
GTGTGTGTGTGTGTGTGTGTGTGTGTGTGTGTGTGTGTGTGTGATGATAACACCATCTGCTGTTGACTTGACAAGCAGGAAACATCAGAGGGACATGGAGAAGCTCTCTGATGTGTTTATTTCAATATAATAATCAACTTTTCGCTGTAATCTCGTCCACTCAGGGCTGACTTTGAGCGTCCGACTGACCCGGATTGACCCAGTTTGGAGACATCAGCCTCAGCAGTGAGTGTTTTCATCACAGACAGAGGATTCACACCCACACACACCCGACGCTCAGTCCTGATGCAGTTTCCCTACCCTCACAGACACTGAATGCTTGTTTTTACATGTTTAGCTATGACGTCACAGTCTGAGCGAACCCTGGCTTCTGATTGGCTGCAGGTTGTTCGTTAATACCTGGCAACAGACACACATTAAGTTGTTTCAGCCGAACCGTTTGTTCAAGGTTTTCCACTGTGTGTCCAATGTGGCAGCTGGCATCAGACTGTATTTAAAGTGAGTAACTATCCTGATACCCTGGATCACATGACCCGTCATCTCACGTCCCATTCGTGGCGGCCGACAGCAACCTGCTTTTAACCGTACGCAGTGTTACTGACGTTGAGTCTTGCTAGCGTAACATTAGCTTCCTGGCTAATAGCTGAGCTAAAGGGTAGAAATGTCTAATGTTGCCAAGTTGCATCTAAAGTTTGTCTACTTTACAGAAAAAAGAGAAGAAGAACCTGATTGGACGGTCAGGATTCTTCCAGGAAGTAGTCAAACCCTCACTGTACGATCAACTTTTATTTTTATTATAAAAAAATATATAAAAATACAAATGAACGGTCTCGTTGAATGTGCTGTTCTGGCCTAAATCGACACCTCTTTGGGAATTACCTGTGGACCGAAGCATAATGCAGCAGGGCTGTGACATATTGGTGTTTGGTGATTGGCTGAATCCATCACCTGCTGAGTTTAGTTTTTTTTTTTTCATTTTATAGCTCGTTAGACGACTGTCAGAGTGGGAAAAAAGACTTTTAAAGGCAGAATATTATATTTACATTAAATCTGTGAGTTTAAGTTTTATTCCAACCAAACCGGAGCTGGTGATTGTTGGAAAAACGCCTTACAAAGACAGTTCAGGTGAGTTTTAATTTGATTTCTGTTGAGTTTTAATGACGTGATGAACCTGAAAATTAAGCTGGTCTTCGTTCAGTGACAGAAAAAAAATATGTTTTTGTATTTTCTTTTCTTTAATGAGGAAAATGTGCATGAATATGAACTTTCTTGACATTTTGTGAGGTTTCTTCTACATTTATTGCGAAACTCACTGTTTCACACACCTCCCAGCTGAAACAGGGCCTTTAACACATCGGCCAACGCTATCCTAATCTGTGTGTTAAAATGCAAAATCATCTAATATTGATTGTCTTGTCGTGCAGTAGAGTTTGTGTGTGTGTGTGCATAAGTGTGTATTTGTACGTGGGTGTGGTGCCCTTTGTAGGAGGTGATGTCAGCAGAGTGATTGGCAAAAACACAATCGGAGGCATCTGTGTAACCAGCGGGACCTCAACACACACACACACACACACACACACACACACACAGAGTCTCTCGCTCTGTTTCTCAGTTTCTCTCTCTCACAGCAGAGAAGTGACAGAGTGTATCTGATGTGTTAAATACCAACACCAACCAGTCTAATTTAAGAGATGAAGCTAATTACTGACACTTTATAACCATGTTTCCCTTCACTGTGTTGTTTCTTATTATTAATCTTTATATAAATAAACTACACTCAAACAAAGGGAGTCTAACTGACCAGTCAGACACTGAATAACCATTATTTATTATAATTAATCATAATCTTCTTTCTGAGGCTAAGGTTTGTTTACACTTCAGCAAATATATTTAAAGGTAAAATCATGGTGAATTAATAAAATAAGTAAGTTATTTCCTGTACATGTGTGCACACAGTGTTTCTGAGAAACTGAGGGATTAATACCAACATTTACAAAATATTATAAATACAAAAAATTATAAAAAGTAAGACAGTGATGGATAAAATCTGAGTTTTTCTTTAACGTGAAGCGTTCGTTGCAAACAAACTGTCAAATCCTTAATTTTAATAATTGTTTTCTCACAAGATGAAAAACTCAATATTATAATATTTCTCCATTAAACAGCGACACACTTCATTTGTGATGAATCAATAAACATTTACACACCATTACCGGCCCTCATACATCTCATATTATGTCCCATACATCAATGGTGACCTTTAAATGTGCATTATATGTATATAGAGTACACATGCACACACACACACACACATACACACACACACACACACACACATACACACAGAGTTGTGTTTCTTTTGTTTCAGTGACTGAAACCAAGTCTTCACCCTAAACTTTAACGATTTACCTTTCAGGGACTTCAGTTTTGTCCCCATAAGTCAAGTAGGTCCCCACAATGTGAGCGTGTAGACAGACGAATGTCTGTACGACATGACTACATGTGCACACACACGCACACACACACACACACACACACCACACACACACACACACACCACACATGCATCAACCACTTGTAACCACTCACCCTAAAATCAGCTTTTTCACAATCAGAAACACAGCTGTTGTCCCCGTCTGGACAAGATGTCCCCATTTAGCTGTTCTTTAGTCTGAAATGTGTCCCTGCAAGTAGCATATGCCAGAAACACACACACACACACATCCATCATTACAGCTTCATGAATAGTGCATTCATCCAGCCTGTACCTGGATAAACAATGACAGTTAGCAGAATCCAGCTAGCTGGTTAACGTGATTGATGATCTGTGAGGAGGACACACACACACACACACACATCACATGCATACATGTATAAGCTATGTCTTTATGTGGATGTGTGGACCTTTCTGTCCCTTTGCCTTTGACAGAGCCAGCTAATATGATGTGATATGATGCACGGCTAACAGAGCTAACTAGCTGTTAGTTGTGAAGTTGTGTTTGTTATAAACTTGTGTGTGTGGTCTCGTAAAGAGTCAAATTCATCAGATTATGTGCCTCATAGCACTCGTCAGGCTGAAATTAGTGCCTAAAGCTGTTTTTGGACAGTTTTTCCTGTCAACTGTGCGGATGCGGATGTTGAAAATGTCGTTATACCTGCAAATAAAACTGCATTATTCATAGTAAATAAACAGAAAGAATCATATTTGTGTGTTTGTGTGTGTGCATGCTTTGTTTGTTGTTGTGGCGTTGATCCTGTTGAAACAGGGACGCTGTCTTCTCCTCAAACTTCAGCATTTGCAAAGACTCTGAGCTTCACAGGATCGTTTCTGCTTTTTATTTGGCTGCTTGTGTTTGTGTCTCTGCTCGCGTTTAGTTTTTAATTTGCTGTACTCAGTAAAATATGATCTGTCACATCAACCGTCTGCACAGTCTCTGCTGCTCTGGCCTGTGATTTCATTTTGCCCCCCTGAGAAAAACAGACTCACGGAGTGACATCGTGACTTTGTGTTTCCGCTTTAAGGCCTGTGACATCTCTAATTACTCATTCATTTTCCAAAGAAGACGCACATGTGACCGTGAGCTGTTATTGTTTTCTTCACGCTTCAGAGAACAAGCCAATCAGGTGCTTGGATCAGGAAAGACCCAGATGTCTCTATGTGTGTGTGTGTGTGTGTGTGTGTATGCAACTGTCTTATTCCCTCTCTTTCCTAATCTTTTCATATCCCGATCCCGACGTCTCTCTTGGGAATATTGGAAGAGCACAAGACAAACAGGACTTTGGCAACAAGTTGCTGCTTAGCAACACTCGGTAGGTATGTACACACACACACACACACACACACACACAAAGCAAATAAAATCAGAGAAAAGTGCTTTTGTGATGTTTCAGTCTCGCTCGACTTTCAAACTAATGAAGAGAGCATTAAGTGTTGTGCCGCTGCCCTGCTCAATCATGTTTCGTTGTTCGCTCAGTAGAAGCTTTTAAGCACAGCTTCTGCAAAGTGCACCAATAAAAAACTCGTGGATGGCATGCATTACAGCCCGTCAATGGGAAAAACAAGACCAAGGCCACTCACGAATGTGAAGGAACATTTCCAACGTCTGTGAATGACTCAGACATTTCAGGTGCACAGCGAACCCAGAGCGTGCAGTCAGGGTATAAAAGAGTGAGGAAGAGTCTCGGTAAGGTTGACATATTTGCAAAGTGAATGACATTTTAGATTGAAACAGACACAGAAAACATGGCTGTGCATGAAAAAGAGGTGCAAACACGTCAGGTCTGCAGCCTGGAGTTTTAAAATCCTAACTAACTAAAGTCTGGTTGCATGTTGTGCCTTGAATACAGACTGACGTGATGCAACTGTGATGCTTTACTGTAGAAAAAGCAGAAGGCTAACAGAGTCGCAGCTGGTCTAGAGGTGAGATATTAATATCAATCAACAGCAGCATGCTAGCTAACGTTAGCCTCAGGGGTTAGCTAATGTAAGCCTCAGGGGCTTGTAGCATAGCGTCAACTTTCAGGATTTAAACCTGAAGCTGCAGCGTCAGAGCTGCAGCTCCCTGAGCGTCCACCAGAGGCTCCAGCAGCGAGTCAGTCCCCATAGACCCCCATGTTAAAATGCAGCAGTAAACATGTTTACAGCCTGGTACAAACAACGGTTTGGTCTCTGCAGCTAGTTTCCCCGTTCATGACGACTGTACGGGCTGAATTTATATAGAACTCACTCCTTTAAATCAGATTAACACCTGAAGTTATGCAGGATGAAGGGGCGGGGCTTCTCAGCAACCACGCGTCAGTTGCCACCCACATCACACCCCTTAACTGAGGTCTCTGTTTCCAGCACGACCAAACACACCTCAGGATTCATCACCTCATCGTGTTTTACCCCAGATGAAAGTCAATAACATCCATCAGCAGCGGTGCACCGGGAAAATTAGTTGTTTACCTGGAGGGTGTTTGACCAGTCGTCTGCAGCTCTTCATCCAGCAGCTCAGAAACGCATTTTGCAAACATATTTTCAGAGATCAGCAGCAGGAAATACGCTGCACAGGCTCTTTGTCAAGTCTATTACATTGAATGGCCGCTGCAGGAACCACGCAGATTGTAAAAAGCATCAAAATGAGGTTTGCAACAGAGAAAATCTAATACTGGTGATGTTTGCTCTGCACATGAGAGTCAATAAAAAGTCAAAATGACACGTTCAAGTCAGACAGCTTCTCTCCTGAGACAGCTCCTCACTCCTGCAGCAACTCATCTTTATTTCCAGACTCTCCATCTCGTTCATCACCTGCTGTTCTGAAGGCAACAAACAGGACGCAGGACATTAGCTCCGACGGGACTCACTGTTTCGCCGCATTAATTGTTAATTGCCTGGCGCTCCACAGAGGAGCGACGTACACACCTCTGGGTGAAAACAAAAAAAAGGCTGTATTGATTCACACCGAGGCAGTTTGTTAAAACCTGAACAGAAGTCTGTGACTGGACTGTGAGAGTGCACGGACTAAAGTGCATCCAGGGGCGCGTCCAGATCACCTTTTGCTGGTTAAACAGAGCTTGTGCAAAGCGCCAACGGCTGCACCTGTCGGCTCTGGCGGACCGGACCCTCGTCTTGCATCTGACAACCTGAACAATGCAGGAAACCGTGTCAGCTTTGACTTCACAGCAGGTGTCTGTTAATCAGAGCAGCAACAGTGAGCCTGAACGCACCTCGGGTGAGGTGTTTAATGCAGTTTGAGTCACTGCAGTTTGATTGTTTTAGTTATTTTCCATAAAAAATGTTAATTAAGATCATCTCAACAACATCTGTTTGTCTTGCAGATCTACAGAAGCCCAGAGAGACAAATGAGGACAGAAAAAAACACGTTTTAGGTTTATTTCAAACTATTCTTCTGTGTTTGTGACTCAACAGCAGGTGTTTCATCCTCTAGGATCCTCTAGGATGTTTTGAAGTTAGGTTTTTTTGTCTGTGATTTAAAAAAACAGGTGTTAGCTTTTTCCTTTTCCATTTGTTTGTTGTTGCAATGCTCATTTCAGCCACAAGAGGCCGACCTGCAGCACCGCCCCCACCCCAGAAACGACCGGTGTTTCCTTCCAGGTGAGTTTAAACACAAGAAGTGTGTTTTAATCTGTGCTAATCTACCGTTAGCATTAGCTGTACTGATATTAGCCATTTACATTGAGCTAGGCAGTGAAAGACACATAGCTTGCAGCTAAATGACAGCTGCATCGTTAGCTGAGTCGAATGCACGGTCAAAACAGTTTGTTGTCACGTTGTTGATGGTGACAGGGACACTTTGTCACTATAAGTGTGACGTTTTACTAATAAAAATAAAAATAAAATCTTTATAACTGTGACATCTGGAGAACAGAACAAAGATTTCTTCATATTTATTTTGAATTTGACAGATGTTTAAGAATTTAAAGATATTTAAGGAATTAATAGATATAATCCCGTCAAAACAACTCATTTTAATTTGTTCTTCTGACATAGAACTGCAGAGAAAACACAGGAGATCTGATGTATTTGAACCTTTAAAGGCTTCGTTATGGATCTGATGCACAGCTGGTTGATGTGACATGATGGTTGGATGATATTCACACAAGTCACTGCATTAATATTCAGCATTTATCTTTATTTTAATTGTCTGTATTTTGTCCACAGTTTAAATCAGAAGCCCTTTATGGCGCCATGTTGCTTCTAATGACATTAAAAGCATTTCTATATTGTAATTATGGGTCTGCTCTCGCTGCTGCAGCTGTTATTAACCTTTAATGACGCCGTTTTATGTCTCAGGCAGCAACCATCATCTGCCTGGTGGGAAAAAACGCCTTTAACACCAAAAACTTGAATTTTATAGAAAAAAAAAAAGCAACATTTCTCGACAAAAAAGTCACAAAACGTCAAAACCAACAGCGGCTCACTTCCTGTCTGTGGCTCCCAGCCTGAAGCTCATTGGTTCCTGCTCAGGGCGTTAATGTTTAAAAATGTCTCATTAAACATGAAGTTTAATTTTTAAATAAGGTTCAGTTAATTCCTAAAATAGCTGCAAACTGTAGTTTTTAATAAGAGTTACTCAAACAGGATGAATGTTGGTCTTCCTGCCGTCGCACAGGCAGACTGAGCTGTTCCCAGAGTCCACTGGGGCTGAGGCTCACATGATGAGGCGCGAATAACAAAGAGACGCTAACGAGCGCGGCCTCATTTCCACCCTCTCTCTCCCTCCTCCCGCCCTCATTAGGGCAAAGTGAAGCTAAATCAGGGAGCAAATTAGTCTCTCAACAATCATTCTCCCTGAGCCCGTCGAGCCTTTTGTTCCCTCTGTTGGAGGAGATGATTGGCGGAGATGCAACAAGTCTGAAAAGATGCAAACGCTGAAACGTTTCAGCGAGAAAACCAGGAAAGAGTTCGACGGGATGAAGAAACATCTCAGACAAGATCAGAAGGTAAAACAAGGTTCGTCTGGTTTCCTGCAGCCTCGTCTGCAGCTGTTGGCAACTTAATTTGGTGTTTCCTCAAAGTGACAGTGCAGATTTTAATATTTTTAATCTGAATCAGCGCTGCTCATCATAACTCAAACAAATGTGTCACAGATTTCCAATATGGCGGCCGCAGTATTTGAGCTTTTCTGCAGCGATGCTCGGGAGGCTGCTTTCTTAACAAATAACCTGATTAAAGAATAGATTTTAGTTTAATATAATTGATGCACATGCACACTGATATAAATATGATGCACAAAAAGTATTAAAAGTATTTTAAATCACGACTGAACAAAACTTTATTTGCTTTGTGCTGCAAAAGCGAGACGTCTGGGCCGATGCTGCGCTTCAAGTTGAATTATTGAGCATAAATCAGCGTCTAGATCGTCACTTTGGATTTATTTCTGTGGGGAGGCGGCATCGAAATGTCTCAGAGGATGCACGCTCTGAAGGACAGCACCACGCAGCAGCCAGGTGAGAGAGAGGGGGACTCTGAGCGACCACGAGCAGGGCAGCGGCAGCAGCAGGGCCGGAGAGCCGGCGCCCGGGGAGCCACCAGACTCTGATGGTGGACTTTAGGAAGAAGCAGGACAGGAAGTAATGGGATCCAGGAGGCGTGAACCGTGGTATAAAGAGAGTTTTAGCCCCGCGGCTGCTGCCAAACAGCTCCAGGATCACCGCTGTGCGTGAGAGCCTGCTGCTGTGTGTGTGTGTGTGTCGAGGTGTAGCTGGGGAGTGAAGGGCACAGAGTGGAGTCCCTGCAGCTTTCCCCTCAACTTTCCCACAGATCTCACCTCAACTCTTCCTCTCTCTCCGTGTCTTTGCACATTTATATTATTATTTAAAGGGAATTCACATATTTTTCATGGTGCAAACCCTAATTTTCCCTTTTTTGGTGTTAAAGTGACTAAATGGGAACAGTTAATGAAACTGGTCCAGTATGAGCCTGGACAGGGGCTGCATGTCGCTAATGTCAGTGTCAGGGTGCTAAGATCCAGACGTCCTTCATCTGCTTCAAATATAGAGTTAAAAACAAGCAGCGGCTGATAAAAATGTGTCTTACAGCTGATCCAGAGTCAGTTTATGAAGCTGCTGACACACAAACACGGTTTACGGTAAAAGAGGCGTCACTCGGCATCACAAGTGCTTCCTTCGTTTGCGTCACATCAGCACTGACTCATGTTGTGGTGTTAAACCAGGATCCGTGTTATTTACATCACGGAGCTTGTGAAATGTGATTAATTAAGTGATCTATAAATAAAGTTTATTATTATTTATTAGCCTCAGCAGCTCCTCAGTGAGTCAGACGTGCAGTTAATCAACATAAGCGCCAGGTTTGACTCAGAGCTGTCGGATACTCAGTGTTAAAGGACCGAATCCAGGCAGAGGAGGCTGCTCACACTCAGCTCACAAACACTTTAATATTGATGACAAAGATGGCGCGGCCCTCACACGGCTTTAACTCCTCTCGTGTCTGCTGTCGGTGCATTTAACGTGTAATCTTTAAGTCAAGGCGAACGCCTCCAAACAACAGATCTGTTTCCTTTAAAGGTGCTGCGCGCTTTAGCTCCAAGAGTCTCAGCACCTGCACGGCGGCCACGGCGGCGGAGACGCATGAATTATTCACGGCGCTGTTGCGCGGGACAGAGCTGAACCAGATCTCAGTGACGAGGGAGGGCGAATAACGATGTGAACAGACTTCAGATGGTTTGTAACACAGAGGGGGAAACACTGAGAGTCGTGGGGAAAAGAAACTCAACCAAAGCAGTTTTTAGTTTCGAGGGCTGAGGGAACGTGTGTCGCTGAATTCCCAGCGCAGACTCCGACAGATCAGCTCGGGGATTCGAGCGAACAGCCCTCGGGGGCATCCTGTGCGCCGCGCTCGGCTCGCAGCGCCGCAGGTTTGATGCATTTCGAGGTAAAACATTGGAAACGTGTTGACGAAGCGCTGCTCGCTGACGTGACGCTGAACGGTGCTTAACGAGAAAATCACGAGTACCCCACCACACTGTCTCCACACTGTGACGATGATGCAACAGGACTCATTAGTTAACGAGCAACTGCTGATTAACTCAGATACTCGTGAACTAATCAATACCTCATGACTGATTAATAAGAGATCTAGTTACTTATCTAATATAGGAATTATTATAAACAAGTCATCAGTTATCAAGCTGTTCTCTGATTGGTTCCTCACTCATTTCCTAATTAACTAATCATTGAGCTTCACTAATTAACTAGCGGTTAGCTCCTCGTTTGCTCAAATTTGGCCTTTTATTGTAAAATGTTACCTAAGAACTCGCATTAAATCATAAATGTTGCTGTAAATGCTCATATTATATGATTATTTTACATAAACTATAAAAACTAATCAACATTAAAAATAACTTTCCCATTTTATTTTGTATTTTTGTCATGAACAGAAGATGCAAATGAGGATTTCTGGGTAATTTGTGTGTTTAATCTGTGCGGCTCCTCCTCTTTATTTAAAATAACTTTTTCTGCATGTTTTAATATTTTAATATTGTTCCTCTGTTTTATTTTAAATATCTAAATTCTATATTTATCTCTTCTGACCTGCAGCACTTGGTTTTTACTGTTTTATAAAGCTGCACCACATGCTAAAGACAGTTTCCTTGTTTGTCAATAAACCTGATTATGATTCTGTCCAATGCCAAGCCTCGGTTTGATCATGTGACCATGCAGCTAGCTTAAACACAATATATAAAGGGTAAAATCACAGTTTTTAAACTCAGGGTTAAAGCTGTGATGATGCATCAGAGCCTGTGTGGGTAAAACTAACTGATCGAAGGGCTCGGTGTCGTTCAGAGGGAAAAATCTGACTTTTACAGATTAAAGTCACAAATTTATGAGTAAAAACCTGACATTTTACAAAAAAAACCTTAAATATTCTGAGATTTCAGAGTAAAAAACTCACAAATAAAGTCACAAAATGACGAGAAAAACACATTATTTTATTTTTTTAAACTAACTAAGAGGCAGGAGATGGAGGAGTTATAGAGAGGGTGACTTTTAGAGAATAAAATCATGAATTTATGTGAAAAAATTACTACTTTTGAGGAAAAAAACTTGAATATTTTATTATTTTTGTTTTATTATTTTATTTGATTCTGTGCTAAAATCATGAAAACGTCCTTTTTGCTGAATCTGACTGATTTTAATTCAATTAAATCATCCACTGGAGATTAAAACAAACTTAATTAAAGCAAATGAATGACTTTACATGAGAGAATGTTCAAGTGTTTAATGTAAAAACTAAATAAACTCTGAATCAGCTGCAGCTTAAACTCATGCACTCATGCTACACTCTGTTAGCTCGCTCAGCGCTGCAGCTCAACACAACTGTGTCCATACAAACATCGATCAACGTCACATCAGGCTGATTAGAGTGTGTGTGTGTGTGTGTGTGTGTGTGTGTGTGTGTGTGTGTGTGTGCACGGTAACACACACACACACACATCACTCTGATGAGGCTGGTTAATAAAAAGCTATTTACCATGGCGTTGTACACAAACACACACACAAACACACACACACACACACACACACACACACACACACACAAAAACATGCATCCTATTAAGGAGCAGCTCCGACAGACGAGGCAAAAGGTGTGTGTGTGTGTGTGTGTGTGTGTGTGTGTGGACATGTATTACTCATGTTGCTGGGAGTCACCTGACTTTCGAGGACATAAAGCAAAAAATAACAACAGGAAATGAAATTGAGTCATTGTAATGTCCTTGAAGCAGTGTGTGTGTGTGCGAGTGTGTGTGTGTGCGTGTGTGCGTGCATGCGTGTGTGTGTGTGTGTGTGTGTGTGTGTGTGTGTTGGATGGTGGTCTGTGACACTGAATCTTGCTGCAGTCAGCTCAGGTTGAGGGGAGCTGGATTAATGGACAGACCCAGAATAGGTGCGAGTGGTCTCACACACACACACACACACGCACGCACACACACACACATTGAACATGAACATTAATTAATTACGACATACAGGCAGGCATGAACAACACACACACACACACAGTAATGACCCCCCCCGACGGCGCCCATTCATCACCACTTTGCTGGTTTGCTGTATAACTAATGAGCCATTACTGTTGCTGTTACCCAGAATTCATTGCTTTAGCCCTAAACCTCTTGGTCATAGACACACGTGTGTGACTGTGCATGTGTGTGTTTCTATGTTCCCTACGTGTGTGTGTGTGATTCAGACTCAGCTGCTGTTCTCCACGAGGGGTTAATAACCGCCTCTATCACATGATCTGATAAAACGTTTGAGGTAACAACCGCCACACGCCGTGCGTCAAGATAAGCGCAGGAAACACGCAAGCACACGTTACAAGTCTGGGGTCAGTGAACGCCTCGTGGGTTCGCACCTCAAACTCAGTGAGGAGAGTCGAGATTCAACAAGACCTGAGTCTTCTGAGTCACTCACACACGCTTCATCTGACGCAGCTTCACGCCTAAACGCCTGATGACAGGTGTCTCCACTGGGCAGCCATCTTGGAAACGCCCCTTAGCAACACTGAGCTCCTATCTAAATGAGCGACGGAGCGACCAGGACATGAGAACAGCATGCGCAGAATGAAAACGGCTCCTCCCGCCGGTGCTCTGAGCTGATATCAGGCCGACGCGTTACACTTCGTTTCAGTCGACTTAGCTCGACTTGACTGAAGTCCGTCTGCAGCTGCTGCCTCCTGACGCCGTCTGTGCAACATGATTGGCACGCATGATCGGCGATCAGGGGGAGAAAGGGGCGGGGTATGTGTCGCGTGTCTTTTCTTCTCTCTCTCTGCTCTTTAACGTCTCAGCTGGCGTCCCTCAGGGTCGTGAGCTGGGCCCGCTCCTTTGTGCACGACTCAAACGCTGTTTTTCAGTTTAGGGATGTTGCAGAAGTCGCTGGGTTAATATCAGACAAGCAGGAAACAGCTAAACTGACAACGTAAATCATCAACAACAACAAGAACCAATCCTAAACACCACAGGGGTCTAATGTTGATTTTAATAAACAGAAAAACTGAACTGTTCCTGATGCTCAATCGCACAAACTATCCCAAAAGCTGCTCTTCAGCCTTCACAGAAACACCACAGAGAGCAAACAAAACCAAAAAACTGCACAACCGATGATACAAAAACCCTGAAACAGGTAAAAGATCATCAAAACAGACATGCAGATCGATCCAAACAATGCAAATAGCCTAGAAAACAGCTGTTAGTTGTATTTTGTAGTTTATTTAGTTCTGCTGCAGTTAGCGACAGTTAGCATTGTCTGTCCACGCACAACAAAGACAGTCAGAGTCTGTTTCACCTTATTTGACTTGATGTTGTGCCTGTTGAACAGCTGTTTAATGGGTCGATATCCAGACAGACTCACTCTCAGTTCTTAGACTGACTGAGGAAATGTCACCTGCACCATTCGCTGATGATGCAGCTGCAGTTGCACATACAATAATCCAGTTTTTGAGTCCTGAAGATGACAAGAGAGCGACAAAGAGCAGGCAGGAGGCTTTGGTTCTGAAGATGAGATGAATCTGACTCGAACACGTCGGGAAACTGGTTTTAAAAACAAAACTTTGCAGGAGTGTGAGCGGCTGCGTGTGCAGGAGAGCATGAACTCACCACTAGTCTCAGGTGCTCCTTCTTTAACTCCTGATCCACATAGAGCTCCTACTCACCGTCAGGCTGCAGAGAGAGAGAGAGAGAGATGATCAGACGGGAGGTTTTCGCTCTGGATGGCTCGTTTAAGCAAAAACCGAGGCGATGACGCGCGAACGCATCATCGAAACTCTGCAAACTCCCACAGACGCAAGTGAGAGAGCGAATTTCACCAAACGTCCAGCGTGAATGTGGAGTGGCACATCCCACCAGAGCTTAAGGACAGAGGAGGGGAGGAAAGGAAGCAGGGAAACAGGAAGTGAGAAAGTATGAGAGATGAGACGCGGGTCAGCGATCAGGTCTCATTTGTATTGATGTCAGATAATTAGGTGAGCAATCATCCCCAGAGACGGGTGCACAAATGCACGCACAAAGCAACTGAAGCCTGAGTGTGTGTGTGTGTGTGTGTGTGTGTGGGTCACATTATGACAGACGGTATGAAGTGTGAAGCAGAGATGCAGCGATGAGGAGGAGGAGGTGGATTTCTGGCATTTCATTAACTGTACTGGTGAGCGTGAGTCATCGGCTGCAGATTACGGCTGAGATTCACTCTCTGACCGCAGAAACAGCAGGAACCAGGCTCCAGCACCCGGCCCGCAGAGAGGGTTTGCACGATAACAAGGGTCAAATCTTAAAATATTGAACTGTGCACACAGTTTTTAGTTAATAAAGCACTAAATTATTCAACATCACAGAGAAATGTTGTGTTTTAGTGTCAGTCGAGCCGCTGAGAACGACTAAACTGTGTCTGGATCCAGTATCCCCACTTTGTAACTAGCGGTGCGTTCAGGTGCGTCTTGTCAAATGTTGAAGAGGTTGAGCAGCAAATAAATCCCCACAGACTTTGTGTAAAAATGATCAAATTCACAAACAACACAACAAAAATGATCCTCTGCACCATCACACGGCCACTTGTTTGTAAAGCCTGGAGCGGCGTCTTCGCTCCATCAGCAGGTTTTAATCTGCTGAGAGTCTGTGATGGACCGAGAGACGACCTGCTGCTCTGCACGCTCAACAAGTCTGACAGCACGCACGCGATAAACATCACGCTGGTGCAAACAAGCTCGCGCTGTTTATTCACACGTTTGTTGACACGAGGATTTAGATCCTTCAAACAAATTCCTGAAACTCTGCAGTGATTTGAGGAAACGCAGGTGGAGGGAAGAGGAAGAAACAACAAACAGCGGAGGAAATACTCCACCTTGAACTAATTTTAATGGATTCTTTCTGTCTTATCAAAAAGTATCTGAAAGGTCAACCTTCAGGTGTTAATGGAGGAGTTTCCAAACAGAAGAGCCATGAAAAGCAAAGTTTTCATGGAGGAAAATCAGGTTTTTAATCTAAACTAAAGGAGAACTTGTTGAAACTGGTCCAGTGTTGATCAGCAGGAACCAGCTGCCCCCTGTCACTGTGTGTGTGTCTCTGACAGACTCAGGTTGTTGTTGTCCACATGATGAAACCTGCTCCTCTGTGTCCTGCTGCAGCTCAGCACAGTAGCTTTAGCTAACAGCATTAGCTGCAGCCTGTCTGCAGCAGCTCTCTCCAGTCTGCAGCAGCATGTTTCTTCAGGAAGTTGTGCTTTGGTTCAGGGTTTCTTCTCTTCTCTGGCTGCCAGTAGTCATCCCGGTTACACTGCTCCCTGCAGAGCCGATGGGCAGCAGCGACAGCGTGTGGACGGGAGCGTTAGCGTCCGTTTGGAGCGACAGCTAGCCGCGACTTCAGCGCGTCCTGACCCGACAGAGGCGGCCTG
>WARS01003044.1:0-18383 GCA_008933995.1 Datnioides undecimradiatus | reverse complement strand
ATTGTTTTAGCTGTTAAAATTTCAGCAGAATGGTGAATGTATTGGGGCAAATCTACATGTAATGGTGGGTAAGCCTTTACGGTAATATATAATAATGTGTTGCAGGATGCGTTTGAACATTTATTCCACATTCTCCTTTATTTCTAAAATCCTGGCTCCAATCCTGCATATATCTAACTCAAAAGAGCAAATCCAATCCCTGGATACATTTCACAGGCCTGTTGGTGAGTATTTAGGCAAACTATTGACCTGAATAGAGGATAGAACATTGTAGTGAGATGCTTTGTTGCCTCTAAAAGGCTTTTAATCGAATAACATCCTTAATTTAACTTGATTTGTGGCCGCACGTCTCGATGAAGCCGCTGGAGTTTGTTTAACACCAGGGGTGGCCTCACAGAAGGAGATCGCATTATTCAATATGCTTTGAAGGAAATATTGTTGTACATTCGGAGCATAAATGTCTTTGTCTCACTGCAGAGGGTGAGGAGAGTACACGCTGTCTCTTCTGTGTGTGTGTGTGAGCTGGCATGTTGTCCAGTGTCTGGAGTCCCAGCTGAAGGAATTTGTCACTGAGCTGACAGCTTGGTTTATCAGCTCCGGCAGAAAACTGCTGGAATAGACGCAGTTCGCTTCTTTACTGTTGACACAATGAAACTGAGAACAGTAAAGAAACACAAATTCATGCTGTCAACATAAGATTTTAGGGAAAGTATTGCCAGAAACGTACACAAGTAGGGTCTGGAGAAAAAAAAAAGTCTAGTTACAATATTAACATAAAAAACTAATAAGTAGTCACATTCAGGACAAGTGTTTAGTCTGAACTGGTGATATCAGTTTAAGCATTTATCAGATTGTCCAAAAAAGTACTTTTCCCTGTTCACTTAAACATTTCCCATCCTCAAAGTGTGTTTAGTAGCGAACACTGAGCGGTTTTTGCTCTTGGCTCACTGTGCGTGAGATACAGCGGGTGATTCACACAGTGCATCAGCACGATGTCTGACGTTGGTATTTCACCGCGGCGCTGTATTAACACCTGAGCAGGCAGGCGTAAGCAGGACGAGATCACTTCACACTCATTTCACCTAATTTAATCTCAGCCGCAACATTCATCGCTCAGCCCCGGCTCTCACATGCACTTTCAATTGCAAAATGTCTAATCGTGTATCATAATATCTTTGGGAATTAAACTGAACTCAAGTGATTCGTATTCATTTGAAATTTTTCTCCTCCTCCCTTCCTCCGACGAGCTCCTCTTGAATCACAATGATTCAAAACGGTATCTGTGGAACGAGCTGGGGAAGAGGCTAACGAACGAGTGAATGAATGTCAGCTCTGGTCTGACGCTGCTTGGTCACGTATCTGGCAGAGGAAATCGTCTTTTCATACAGGCAACCGGAAAGTGGCGAAAATGCTTCTGCAGTCTTTCTCAGCTGCTTAATATTTAATGCAGCGACTCTGCGGCTCTTCCTCGCCGGCATCTCTGCAGGTTTGATGCAGGGTGCGACTCATTTCAAAGCTGACTGTTTATTTGTGCCACCAACAGTCCCTCCAGTGTTTCTGACCACAAACCTTTGCACGAGAGAGAGAGAGAGAGAGAGAGAGAGAGAGAGAGAGCGCCCATGCTAAGATGAACCAGAGTGACACTGCAAATTTAGGTGGGGGTGAATCCTCTGCCTCTGTTTCCAGACACTGTAATGGATTCGGATCATTTATTTAGAGCCTTGACTGGAACAATCTTTCATTTTCATACCTTTGCTGCTTGGAGAGCTTTTCAATGTAATTTATATGTTTAATTGTCATTCCTGCTCTGCTGCAGATCAAAACTTTCCAGTCTTTTCACCCGTTTTTGTAATTATAAGCTCAGGTTTAGGTTTACTTAAGTCTCATGATGCGTCAGGAGTATTACTGTTATTATGCTCAGTTTATTGGATATGACAGAAATGAATATGGCATTGAGAATATGTTTTAATTATATTACAGACACAGACAAGTGGACTTTAGTGAACAAACTACGTACGAACCACCCTAATCTGAAACCAAGGCTAGATTATATTTATGTTGCTTTCGGTCCTTAACGCTATTACAACCGCAAGGACAGTAAACAGTTTACACAGAGAAACATGAGCACAGCCTCTAGATTTGGAGAGCCAGATCCTTGAGAGCCTTAAAAGACAATGACGATAAACGGCGGCGAGAGATGAAAAGGCTTTAGGGTGAGGGGAGGAGCGTTTCACAGGTTTGAAAGATGCTCATTCAGTGATACCAGCATTATGAAATTGGCTTGTTACTGTCATTTGTTATTCCCATCGGTTTTATGTAATGCTTTATGAAGCCAATACATAAAATGATGCTGTTTGGCAAAAAGAGGTCTTATAATATTATGGTTATATTAAATGTATAGTTAAAATACTATCTAGTCGGTGTGGGAAGATGTTTTATTTTACAATAACTATAGTAAAAATGAATATTAACTAATACTGATTGATTACTCTTTTCATTCAACTGCATTCAGCATTTTCTTAGTTATCCCTTCAGCACCAGTGAGACAGCAGTCTAAACATCTCGGGCTATCACACTGATATCAAAATAAACATAATAATAGCTCATTTTAGAATAAACAATGAGTAGTGATATTACTCTCCACAGTGCAGCTGAGTGAAAGGGAAGACTTCCTGCCAGAGACATGAGATCACAGGTTTCCGTTCTCCAGCCCTTTCTGCTTTCTGCTGCCAGTTTTACTCCCAACCCAGTTCAAGGAGAGCTGCATATTGTAGGTTGAGGCTGCCTGAGCTCAACAGCCTGCTGTGGGCTTCATGGACATCACCGCAGCTAATGAGATCATGCATCATATTGGTCTTTGCCAAGGCCTCCACGATGTCCAAGAACTGCCTCAAATGCATGGACATTCTCTGCTTTAAGGCTCACGTTAACCTGCAGCTAGATAACTCAGCGGTTTATCTGGATAAGGCCTCATCATCGGTTTTTGCATGTCCAAATATGGACTGCATCCGCTGTTGGAGTTAAACTCAGACTTTACCATCATTATAATTTGCTCACAGCACTTCCAAATTGTCTTACTGTTCATTTAAAATGGAAGGAAGGCTGGTGTCTTGGGATGCATCTTGCAAACTGTTTTATTAACTAACCTACTATTGTCTGTCTTATAAGAATTGATTTGAAATCAGAAAAGGAGGGAACTGTGAGAGAAAACAGTACATTTATGACTAAATGTTCGGTGTTTTCTTTCTCAATGGAGTGGTGACAGTTTAACCTATTCTGCAGTATCGCAGTGCACAGCGCCGTAAAAAGGGAGTAACACTTAATCCTGCAGTTTTACTGTGCTCTCACTTGCCCCAACGACTGGTTATTTCTTTTTCCATACAATAAAAAGTAGCACCATGAATTTTCAGGGGTTACAACAGCAAAGACTTAAGGCCGGGGAGCAAAATGGAGAATCATTTCTTCAAGGAGGCTTTGTTTGATTCTGGAGTGTTACATCCAAGAGACCCGGCTACACGCACGGTTTCTTTATGTAGACATGGCATATTTAAAATAAGTTGTACGTCTTCGTAAAGTTACAAATAGATTCATATCTGTAAAATCTTGTCTTACAAGTGATAAGTCTATTTAATTTAAAGGGGTTTCATCCAGACAGTGTGGACATCATTTAATTTATATTTTTATTTTAAACCTCTCTCCACAGCTGTGTGAAACAGCGCTGTCCCACGGCTACCTTCCGGCGGTCTTCAACCGCCGCAGCCACAACGGCACCCCGCTCACCACCCTGAAGCTGCAGCAGTTCGGTGACCCCGCAGATCTGCGCGAGGCCGTGCGCTACATTCGCTACCGGCAGCCCTCAGGTAGACTGTACGCAGTGAGCGAGAGCACCGGGTCGGGCCTTCTCCTGTCTTACCTGGGGGAGTGCGGATCGTCCAGCTATGTGACGGCGGCCGTCTGCCTGTCCCCCGTGTTCCGCTGTCAGAGCTGGTTTGAGAACGGGCTGTGCTGGCCTCTGCAGTGGGCGTTGGTGCTCTACCAGAAGATATGTCTCAGCAGGTATGGCTGGGGGAAGGGGGCGCGGCAGAGCAAAGGGGACACACTGGCATCATTGTTTGTATACAAATATAGCATGTAGCGACTGTGACACCACCTGTTAAGAAGTCTGAAACTCACTGAGTGTCTCCCCTGGTTGCTGAAACTCAAAGCTACCAAGCTAGCTAGGCTAACAAAGTGCCTTGTTTTGCTAGTTGGCTAACGGTCTTGTTGAACATGAGTGCTTCTCCTATTTGGTCTGAATTTTAATGAAATAAGTAAAAGTTCCCTTTGATAGTACTAATAATGAATGAGAAGAAACACCATTTTCATTAGTTTAATATTTATTCCCCCAAAAATTTAGACAATAACAAGGATAGCCCCAAATAACAAAACTTGACAATGTCAGTAGCGGGTGTTTCCACCATTTGCTGCAATGACAGCTTGACAGCGACGTCTCATGCTCCTCACTAGCCTCATGATGTTGCTCTGAGGCAATGCGTTCCACTCTTCCACAAGTGCTACACGCAGTTCTGCCAGGTCACGTGGGGGTGGGGTACGATCATCCAGTCTCTGCTTCAGCTGGTCCCAGACGTGCTCTATGGGGTTCAGGTCAGGGGACATTGCTGGCCATACCATATGAGGCACTCCGACTTCCTGAAGTCGAGCTGTGACAGTTCTGGCACGATGTGGTGGAGCATTATCATCCATGAACAGAAAGTTCAGGGTGTACTGGTGGAATTGGGGGATGATGATGGGTTCTATGATGTCTCTGAGGTAAGAACGTGCAGTGACTGAGTCATCTACAATAACCAAATCTGTTTTGCGCTGACTGGTGATGCTGCCCAGACTGTTGCACCTCCTCCACCAAAGCGAACCCTGGGGACCATGTTGACCTCGGCGTATCGCTCACCTCGCCTTCTCCAGCAACGCTGACGACCATCATTTCTGTGCAAGGTGACCCGACACTCATCAGTGAACAGGACGGTAGACCACTGCTGCATTGTCCAGGTCACATGGTCTTGTGCCCACTGCAAACGTTCACGGCGGTGTCTTGGTGTCAGTGGAGTCACCTGCAACGGTCGTCTGGCATTCAAGCCAAAGCGGTGGAATCGGTTGCGAATGGTTTGTCTGGAAACCCTAGTACCCCTCACATCTCGTAAACGGGCCTGCAGCTGTGTGGCAGTTGCATAACGATGTCTGAGTGCATAGGTCCCTAGGTACTGGTCATCGTGGGGCTCCACTCCTGGGTCTGTCACAAACTCTGCCAGTGGTTCTGTGACTTGATGCAAGTCTGCTGATGACACTTTGAGACACACCAAGTTCACGAGCAACATCTGACTGCCTGCCACCGACCCAACGGCGCGCTATGGCCAGGTGGCGCTGCTCGTCCGTTAAGTGACGTCGTGTGTTCATGGCTGTTTGAATGATGAACTTGGAATGACTTACTGACAATACCAGCTTTTTATACCCACAGAATGTTGAAATTGATGCCACATTGAAAAGGGTTGTCTTTTTTTTTTGGTATTGGCCCCAATATGTAAGGCACACTGTACACAGTGAGACCATTACGTGGAAAACACAAAATGAGGTGTGTCTATCACCCCAATACAATTGCCTCCCTATCCCAAAAATCTCTGAAGTGAAACAAACACCGTATGTATGACATCCACTGAGTCTCTCACAATGTAGCACTCACCTGTCACCCATAGCAACCACGCCCTTAATTATGCAGACGTTCACGGCTATCACAATGGTTGAGCTTTTGCATAGGCTTCATGGGCAAATTATTGATCATACCTCAGATTTAAATATTATAAAAAATATATAGAGAGGCTCAAAGGTGCACGACTTAGTGAACTTTTAAATGCTGATTGTAGTCCTGTACACCTTGCATCTTATTTTCATAGTTCAGGCTGCATTTCTATTCTTTATGATAACAATGTACTCACCAAAGTAACTGCTGGAATCCAAAAGCACAGCACCACCGCTACAGCAAAATCTTGACTTCTTTTCAGTGATTTTGCTGAATTCCCAGATGTCACCAGTTACGCTGAAGCCTTATCCAATGTGAAAAATATAGCCAAAACTACAAAAAAATATAATTGAAACGCTATAATTGTGCTGGGTTTTTTGTTAGCACAGTGAATTTTGAAGAGACGTAAAGAGATAAACAGCAAAAAACATCTTTGTTAAGCTGCTGGATGTGATGATCTTTAACTGAAATGGGGAAAATGATGAACTTTCAGTCAGCCAAAATGAGGGCATGGTTTATAAGGGGAGTGGAAGAAAAGCAGATGCAAGTAGCCACTAACCATTTGCTGGAAAGGCACAGACAATTAAGGAAACAATCAAGTTACTGCAGCAACAGATGGCCTGCTCAGTGTCAAGTCATTGATTCTGAGAGACATCGTGACCCAGGTAAAGTTTCTCAAATCAATGCCATGAAAGGAATATGAGGCTCATGCTGCTCTTCAAAATTGATTTACTGGTTTTTGTCTTGTTTTCTCTGTTTGTTTGTTTGTGTGTCTGTGTTCTTTTTTTGGCGTGTGTGCATGTGCGTGTGTGTTCTTGGATAATATCCATAGGTACAAGACTGTGCTGGGCGAGACCATACAAACAGACACCCTGTTTTCTAGCTGTTCCTTGAGGGGCCTGGAGGAGTCGTTGTTCTGTCAGGCTGGACATGTGGGCTCCGCACCAGCAGCACAAACAGGGTCCGGCAGTTGCGGCACTACTTCAGGTGTCTGGGATGCTTACTGGGAACGCAATGAACCCCTGAGAGATGTGGACGAAGTGGCTATTCCTGTTCTGAGCGTATGTGCTCGGGATGACCCTATCCGTGGTGACGCTCAATCCACGGTACCCTTAGAACTCTTTGAGACAAACCCACATTTTTTCCTCCTCCTAACTGACCGTGGAGGTCACTGTGGCTTCTCCACCCAGTCAGAGGGGAGCGCCGCTGGTGCATCTGGTGCAGTCAGTTCTGCGGCTGCACCGAACAGTGGCATGGGGAGCCATGGGACCAACTGGAGCCACAGAGCTCTGCTGGAATTCTTCAGGGCGACCACAGACTTCTTCGCTGCAGAGGAGAGAGCAAAGCAGCTCGCCGCAAGGAGGAGGGGGCTCGGGGTAGGTGCAGGCGGGAGGGTTTTCCGCCACCGCAGCGTCAGTACGTGTAAACGAATGCCAGCATGCTCCCATAATATCCATGCCATTTACAATTGGCAGAGGTCCTATACACGATGAGGGAGCTTAATGGAAGTTAATGGACTACACTGATGCCTCCTGATAGTGTTTGGATTTGGGACGCGAAGTCCTCAGGTTGTTCTCTGTCTGCATGACACTCGGTTGCAAAGTGCTGAAGATGGACAAAGCTAGGAAAAGAGGCTGTGAAGAACTGAGGTCATAGACTAATTCAAAGTGTTGTTCTCACACGCTTGATGGGAGCCATAAAACACGAGGACGGTAAAAAGATCATGACAGGCCACAAGTTTGCTCACATTTGTTCCATTTAACTGCTGAACAGCTGACAGCACACTCACCCACAAGATGGGCGTCTGTATATTTTCCTACAGAGCGATACAAATCTCGTCACCGCCAGCTGTTAAAAGTGAAGGACCTGTCACGCGCGTACGCCTGCCTCACATTTTACACAGTTTGCTACATTTGCAGCCACGACTGCATAGTCATTTGGGATATCCGAGACCTTGACACTGAAGTGATTTATCTTACTGTTATTAATTTCTATCACTAAAGGGATATTTATTGGGGAGCTAAAAGTGCTGAGAGTCTTGTGCCCAGAGTAGAGAATCCAGTGAAAATCTGATATGGCTTTGAGCGAAATGTCAAATGAGTTCAACGAACTCATCCAGTGTACACGTTCAAGAGAGTTTCCTCTGTACATTGCTGAATGTACTGTTCTGTATGGGGAAATGTCCTGCAGTGCCCAGCACAGAGGAACTCGTGCGTGATTGCCAACCAGCAAGCTTTCAGAGGAGAGTCTGTATAATGAAGTTATATTTTAATGAGCCGGGTGGCTGACAGCACGTCTCAGCATTTAAACCACGGCTGCTCAGGTGGTAACGATGTGAGGGTGGCCGGTTTTTGGCACTGAGGGGGGGGTTTGAGACTTGACAGCGTAATGTTGTCTGAAACATTTCTTGTTTGTCATCCTCGTGCATTAGACTAATAACATGTGCAAAATTAAATGATAAAAAGTTATAAATATTGTGTTGAAAGTGTGAAAAAGAAGCACTTCGAGGGGCAGCTCAGCCATTTAATTAGGCGGGAAAAGGCTGAAGTTCTGATTTTTGTCTTCTGTTCTGTTGTTTTGTAACAATGCTGCACTTGTTAAATGTGTTATATTTTGTGATGGCATTGAAAAAATGAAAAAGCATAATAAAACTAATACGGACAAACTGGGGATGTACACTTTGCGTGGTCAGTACGTCCTGAGAGCGATTGTGTTTTTGCAGCAGGTAAGTCAGTTCATCATTACAGTTATACAAACATTTTACATAACAATACTCATTCTTTATTTCTCATTGTTTTTGTCTATAATTATCATCATTTGTGATGCACATCACAGTAAAGTTGTGATCTGTGGTCTTTTCAAACCCCCGCTGAGTCAATGCACACAGACACTCCCTATTATAGCAGAGTCCCCACAGCCATTCCATGCTGTGTGTGTGTGTGTGTGTGTGTGTGTGTGTGTGTGGCATTCACTGCAGTGTTTGTCCGCCCACTGAGCCTTATCCACTCAGACAGCTGGAACACAGCAGTGTACACACAGACGCACACGAATGTGCCGGCAGACACACTGTCAACACGCATCCTTGCCATCTCTCTCTCACACACACACACACACACACAGAAATTCTCACACACATAAACACATGCAGACATGGAAAGGAGCTGTCACACACTTGAGGGATATTCTTATACGCGCTCGTTATCTGCAGGAAAATTTAGTCTCATGCTGAATAAAAGCCGCCTGTGACACACACTCATATGCAGGGACCATCCCATGTAAAAGACAGCGTTGTTAATGCAGATAATGCCTCCACAAAAGTAAGCCAAGCCGGGAAGTGACTCATTCTGTGCTCAACAGAAACACAAAATAATTTCACAATATGATTCCCCAAAAGTACTGAGGGAAACACATCTTCCAAAGTTATTTCATTTCCCATTTGGTATTCTTTAAAAGTTGTACTGACAGACAGACTTTGTTGCCAAATCCTGCAGGTGGGACCCAACAAGCCATGATGATGACTCTGTTTGTGACTGACAATCGCTGTGAAATGTCCTGTGAAACTCCCAAGTCTTAAATCAATCCACAGAATTGTCCATTTTTATGGTTTTCTCTCAAGAAATATCAAATTTAGAGACCTCTTACTTTTTGTAAAGGCTTCACTGGGCTGTGTGACCTGGTTTAATGGAGCAGAAACTAGTAAAGACTGGCTAACATACCAGAAAAGGTTTAAAATGTTGCACAGATAGCACATGTATGTAATACCGGACAGGTGTAGAGACTGTATACTGTGTTGTTGTGCTCACAGTTTGTGCATTTTGTACAATCATATCACTGTGATTTAAAGAAATAAACCAACCTCTTGGGTCATTTGTGTCATTTATCCACTAAATTCTCTGTTTTTCCTTTTCTACAAAAGTGTTTGAGACTAGATGTTGGTTTATTTTAAAATTACCACCTCAAGGCAAGTCTGTGTATTTATTACTGGAAGTAAATCTGGCCCGCACATGTTGAAAACCGGCATACGTGACAGCAGGGGTGCCAGGCAGAGAAACACAATGCATCCTGTTTTATTGTTGACATTAAGCCTTATAATGTATGACCAAAGGTAGACACCGTTTCCCTGCAATAAACGTTGGCATTCATTGGCCTCAAGCAAATTAAGCCATTAAGATTGAATTGCCCTTTCCCACTTTGCTTATTCAATTCAGACCCAATAGTCTGCCTCAGTGATCAAGGACTGATTTAATTAAAATGACTGATATTTAATTAACCAAGAACCTGGCAATCCCCCTCACTTTGATTATACTGAATCAAAGGTTCCCCATACTGAGGCACAAGCTATTTTCAGGGTTTGTTGAGGTGGTGCAACTAGAAGAGAATACGTATCATCCCACAAATACGCATTTGTTTCTGCGCTGTAACACACGCCAGCGCGTTCTCAATTTTTAAAGTGGAAAATATTAATTAATAAGCACAATATCTCAGTTCAACACAATCAGGTGTTGTGTTTTCTTTCAGTGGCTCGTGTTAGTGCATTGATATTGCTGTGTACCTGACATTACTGAGTCACACTGCTGCTTTTATGACTGACCTCCGCTTCTGCTGCCATAACACATAGCAAGCAAACCTTTTAGCATTCGCCATTATCCTATATGTTGTTTGCCCTGTTCAGAAAAAGTCACACATGTTCATTTTAGAATAAATTTAAATAAATAAATAGTTCAAGGATAACAGGGAAATATTAATTCAACGAATTAATTAATTAATAGTATTTATTTCACAAACACACTTTGGGTTTGTACAGGTTAAAGAAACAATATTCAGCATTTTCTGTGTGTGCTTTGGAGGTGCTGGTAACCTCTGGTGGAGTGTAATGAAGTACATTTACACCAGTACTAGCAAAGTACTTTTTACTCCATTACAGCTGTGTCCGAGTTTTAGTTACTAGTTACTTCACACATTTTTTTGCTTTCTGTAAGTATTACAAACCAAACAGTTGAACAGTTCAGTGATTAAATGACCAGAATACACAGTGATAATCATCATTAGTTGCACAGCTGCATTAAATAGTTCAAATGAGCTTTTCTGAACTGAGAATCTTAAACATTTATACTTTAAACACATTTTTAGTACACCCAAGCTAAGCTGTTTTCTAGTGTTTCCAGTCTCTGTGCTAAGCTAAGCTAATG
Organism: Datnioides undecimradiatus; assembly: GCA_008933995.1. Lineage (NCBI taxonomy): Eukaryota > Metazoa > Chordata > Actinopteri > Lobotiformes > Datnioididae > Datnioides > Datnioides undecimradiatus. Next base: position 7,406 of record WARS01003044.1, on the reverse strand, counting down.
TGGCTGCAGCTCGCTACGTAGCAGAGATTCATTTATCTTGTGGCAAAGAAACACAAATATTCACATTTTCCAACATGTGAAACCATTAATTCAATAATTTTGTATTATTGTATTTATTTATTTATTTGGGGCAGATTTGTTTTTTTTACTTTGTATTAGATAAACTATGGGCTACAGAAATCACTGGCGATCAGTGTCTCCATTAAAGGTATTACATGAAGGTTTTCTTATTAGTGTTTTTTTACAGTCTATGAAAAGAACTGATACCATGGGTCTTGGAAAGTATCCATTGATTCAGTCCCTCCAAAATCAGCAAGAAATCAGTTTGGGATCAAGAAAGAGCAACAGAACACTGAGATCTAGTCAGCGCAGTAAATTATCACGAGAAAGACCACCATGCACCAGAAGAAGCACCTTCTGAAAACAGCCTCTGGACTGTTTTTGTTAACATCTTTCTTTCACCACTGAAGAAGATCGGTTTTTACTTGTCCATTTTAGAGAAAAAAGCAGCAAAGCCTGAGATTTTGTACGTTCACTTGAGAGATATTTCAGCAGAAGGCATTACGTTATCGCAGTCCCCTCAGAGCCAAGGCAACTAAATGCGACCAGAGAGGACCAAGCAACCGGCAGGCCAACAAAAATATGAAACAGATGTCTAGGTTTGGGTCGCTGACACTCTAATTGTAGCTGATTTGGACGGTAATCAACGAATGAGGCATGTTTTGGTGTTTCTTTGTTGGCTCGGCTTCTCTGCGAGTGTCCCAAAGAGTCACACTGTACACAGGCTGTATTTACAGTGGAGGACTTCTTGTCTCCCTGGTGTTTATGTGTGTGTACAGCTTAAATAAAACACCAGAGATAGTGTTGTGGACAGATAAAACAGAGAGTCCTTCCCCCCACTGTGTTACTGAAACTGTTGCTGAACTGTGGTGTGTTATATGACTCTGGGTTTTCTGTTTATTGTATCTATGGTTCTGATGTTTGCATACAAAGAGGCAATAAAAAGAGTTTTGGTGTGGACGTTGTGCCTGACGTTAAATGTTGGCTTCTGAGCTCAGCACAGAAATGTAATTATGACCTCTGACATTCACCTCTCTGCCCTATTTGCACAAAAAAAGACAAAACTGATCACAATCAGAGCTGCCCCTAAACCCTTTTCAAACCCTCTTTGACTACAAAGCAAATCATTTGCACAATAAATCTTTCACGAAATGGGAAGCTGTAAAATATTTACAATACGCCTGCAGTATTTCCACCTTACACCTCGACACAGTTTACTTGGGTTGCCAACCGAGCATGTCCCATCGTGTGTCGTCAAATGAACCTATACAGCCTGCGGCCGAGGGCTGAAATGGCCCACTTAGCTGTCCACAAATGCTCTTATACTGGGTTTATTACCTCCTAAAGCAGATACTCATTTAGATTATTTACATTTAATGTGATATCACCTATCAATAGGTTCTTCCTGTTAGTATTTATATTTGGGTACTGGACAGGCATTTGACATCCTTGGGATCTATACATTCTCTGATTTGTCATTTCATTTTGTTCTCTTAAAGGGATAGTTCAGGTTTTTTTGAAGTGGGTTCTTATGAGGTACTAGTCCATGGTCAATGTGTAACCTACAGAAGAGGTATATGGATATGACAGATATAGATTATTTAGGTGGTTGTAATACATTTTGCAGCTGACCGTGTCGACAGCGGTCTAAACTAAACTGATCACCATCTAATGTAGGTAATACACTGAATGGGGATAAGTACCTGATGTAGCCACACCCTCAAAAAAACCCCGAACTATACCTTTAAAGTAAGTGCAGCTATGAAAAACAACCCAAAGCCAAAACAATTGGAGATGTTTCACAGAAAATAACTTTGGTGAGTGGCGCCATCTCGTGGATGTTTTGAGTAAAGGATGGCGCTTTCTGGTCCCCGTTGTTGAGACGGGTTTGACTGTTCAGTTCACAATTAAATGGTACTCCTAATTAAAAAACAATACTTACAACACCATGATGGCCAAAGTAATTGATCAGCTTCTATAATTATTTTTCATAATAATTATTTTGTATATTTTAGGTTATTCGAGAGTATTTACCGTATAAAAAGAGGAAAAAGTGCATGGCATGATACTGTAGGATCCAAGAGACACTATTGATTTATGGGATTACAGGAATATTATTTTAGGAAGGCTTTTAATAATGCGTTTATTAACCGACTTTATGACAGCACGTGTAAATAAAAAGAAAAGGTTAACTCAGGAAAAAGTCTGAGTCAGCAAAGAAATTTTACTTCCAAGGTAATAAAATGGGTTTGGAGGCAAAAGGTAAAGCGAGTGAGAGGAGCAAACAGTCTGTCAGAGGTAATAGGAAGTCAAACCACTGCAGCGCTCTGATCACATCATTGTTTGCTGCAGCTTTACAGCCACAGCCCTTTAAATATTGTAAGTCTGCCTGCTTCCCCGTGACCTGGTTTTACAACGATGCCTTTATCAAGATCACTCGACCTACTTGCCCATCCAAACTAACCGACCGTGTCATCTGACGTCGCCATGGAGACCTCCTCCTGATCTCCGCTGCAGCAGCCAGCAGATGGTAGCATCAACAAGGTTACCGGCTGTGTCTTCTCCAGGGGTTGACTCCTCTCTGACAGACACAATGACGCAGCTATCTCTGCTTTTGGCTTGGAAACTGTCTGTATATTTAGCACCCAGTTTAAAATTAGAGCTCAGCACATGGGGAATAAATTAAGCTGCCGGTTTAAATAGATATCTGCCGAGTCACACAAATTGGACTCAGCGCACATGTGTCCATAAATACTGTGCAGGTGTAAAAGGGGAAGTTAAACTTTCTGGCATAACGTAAAATACAAAAGCCTTTTAGTTTTCAGCTTTGAGTCAGTTGTTCTGCACTGAACGTTCATTTCTGCTTCTGATGAAACAGCAGCTCATCTACCACAAAAACTTTACGCTCGCGAAATGTCTGACAAAGGTTACTTCATGTCACATGACCCCATTGCGAAGAGATGTGAACAAACTGAACATTCATGGTGTACTAATAAGCTATAACTACTTGCAGTGACTCAAACTGGCCTTAGACGGACAGACGTTTCTTGCCTGTGCTACTTGACTCCATTGTAATTCTCTCCACACTAAACAGGAATAAGGAACAAACTTGCCGCAGCAGCAAACAATACAATAAGCAATAGTTTTTAGTTTTTCCTTTTACTATAGTTTTTCAGAAGCACTGCGTTGATGGATCTATCCCAGAATATAGCCATTATATCCTTTACATACTGTCTTGATAGTGGAACATGTGTTTGCCATGTGTTTAGCAACAGCTCACGTGAACTGTGTACCTTGGTGCTCGCTGGTATGTCAGCGCACCATGTGGTTGGACTCTGAGCCTGTGTGTGGGTGCTCACCTTGGACTGCGGCCCGTCTGATAGTGGCATTATATCCTGCTTAACGTTTATTTAATGCTGCAACTTATTAGCAATGGAATCCCATTAATTATCCTGGAAATAGAACAGTGTCATACGGTGTTTGTGCAGTTAATGATTACACAACTAAACTGCACTCAACGTTATCAGACAGACAATAAAAAAAAACTATTTTTGTTCTTGTTTTTGTTCCAAAAATCAATAAATAATTCATGGGCTGATGACTGACAATGAGACACATGTGGCCTGTCGGTTCACGCAGTCCTGATACCTGAAAATGCAAAAGTGGGTCAATAAGAACCTAAACAGCCCTATAAAACAAAAGTCATGCAGAGTTCCAACGATTTAGCAGTTGTGGCAGAAATGTTCGTTAAACAGCAACATAATAAAGTCAGAACGAGGCTGAGGAGGAAGAACTGCGTACATTTCCTTTTACTCTCCAACATGGCTACAAAATAAGTAAATGCTGTAACCTACTCTGAATTTATAAATACTCAAAGAATTGCACTGAACAAGCGTTGTTAAAATAAATTAAATGATAAATCCAAGGCAGTTCTTGTAAAGACGTGCATCCAAAAATGCCCTCTCTGCTCTATGTGTGCCATGCTTCAACGGGGGCAGGTTGGTAAGCTTTCAGCTTTAGTAGATTAAATGTTAGTGTAAATCTGAGCTGATCAGCTGGTTAATTCCAAGGTCACCAGAAAGTATGAGGAAACCACCAATGTCGGGATCACAACGCGGAGCAACCGCTCCAGATATTGTGGTGATAACGGGAACGCTGAAGTGGATACAACACTGCATCGTTTCGTGCTGAATGTTTCTGAAACGTGATATCATCTGCTTTCCTGATGCTGTGCTCTCTCAACTTGCGGCACAATGTGTGTCAGCTCACTGGACTAAAAAGCTCAGGTTTCTGAATCTGAGCCTTAAGTAGAAGCGCAGTGTTAATGAGTAATATCGCCACTTGATAAAAAAAAAAAAAAACAAAACAAAAATCAACATTTTCCAACTGGACAGCACGTTTCCACTCTGTGATGTCTGTGGACTTCACTGGTCATGTGAGTGATTGCTGTTGCGTCGTAGTTTTCCAAAGCTGCGGGGGCAAGAAGTCAGAGCAAGATCCTTGCAGAAATGCTGTTGGGCTGGAACAGGAGACTTCAAGATACCAGAGACAAGCAACAATAACCTTTGTTCTAAATTTAATCCCATGAAAACCAACACAGAAATCATTATCTATATCACTACTGATAGGTCTTTGGAGAAGAATCCCAGAGCGTAATTATGCAAATAGTCTGAGCCTCGGACGGTTTGCTTGCTTTCCACCATTCACGAATACAACTATTTCAAAAATGCCAAATATTTATTTAAGCACCTGCGAGTCATAGAGACGCCAACATGCTGAAAACTGTTTTCAGCAAGCCCGACTCCCGCTCCACAATTTATACCACAAGCGATGTACAAGTATCTCAGACTCAGGCTGCAAGTATTTGTGGCTAGCCTGCAGCGAATTCCTTAGCTGTCATATTACATGGGTTATACAGGGTGCGGCCATCTTCTGCTACCGAAGGGCAGTTTTGCCGTAGCGTATCCACCAGCTAACGTTTCATTCTATTTGTGCCTGAAAGGGACAAGAGAAGGGACAATAGAGACACAAAAGAGGGGACAAATGAGGGTGAGAAAGAGGGGGACAAAGACGGTTATACTGTTTGTCAGCATGTGCAGCTGTGTGAGTGTGTGCATCTCGGTCTGCACATGTTGCATGTGTATACATGTTCTTTTCTCTGTACAGCGAGGTTGCTGGTAGGTAACCACCTCTCCTTCAGGCTAAATTGGAGTCAGCTAACACTGGAAGAGCTAATGCGACATGACAGTTAGCCTGGTCTGCCCAACTGTCTCTGCACACAATCCAAAAAGCTCTGGCGACTAAAACCAAAGCATTTCTCAAGACAAGCGTGATCTGCAAGGCCTGTCAATACTGGTTTATTTTGTCTCAGTTTCAGGGAAATAAAACAGTTGCCTTCGCGACATTATTGTTGCCGAAATGACACGTGCAGTCACTGATACTGTACTAAATGCAGGTCAGCTCCGCTCTGATCAGAATGACTTGTTTAAATATGCAATTCATGCCATTTTATTGTAGAATTAGGAAACACGGCTCATGATGGAACAAAACCACTCAGCAGTGGAAGGAGACTGGGATTGCAGTTTCCCAGGCAGCCGCTGCAGCTAGACCCGAGTTTAAAGGGCCCAGCGTGGAGATCTATGTCAAACCTCTCTCTGATTTTCTCTCATTTGTATGCTCGCTCTCATTCGCTCTGCCTGTAATGCTATCTTGTTTTTGCTTTTTCTTGCTCCTTGTGCAATCCGTGGAGTCTTATGCAAGGGAGGGTGCTGTATGACAGAGCAGCAGTAGATGAGGGCCAGAGAGCAGCAGGTGGGCTACTGGGGCACAGCAGGGCTCATCTTTCCCCTCATCTGCAGCACACCAGTCTGGTATAGTATGACCCCACAGTACCTTAATCTCCAGATGAGTCAGTCTCTTTCCTTTCTGTCCCTCTTGTCTGTCTCTATCATTTTGAGTCTCCAAGATGCAGACAGACAGAAAAACACACATGTCTGACAGTGCAGCAGGGAGGGCAGGGCCTTTGTCCCGGGCAGCCGGTTTGTTCTTGCTCTGCTGTGTTTTACAGTACAGGCTTACATAAGCAAACAGCCCATGAGCAGCTGCTTTCAAAATGGACTCCAGGATGCAGTCTCTTCCACATACAAGCGCACACAAACACACAGATACACACGCACATGTTGGCACAGAGACATTACATCTGTCTCAAGATGCTCATATGCACGCAAACAAAGTCCCTTCCTTCGATATTTTTGCAGTCCAACGCAGTCATATCAGTGTGCGCGATAGCGAGGCGTCACCCGAGGATGTTTCCTTGCCCTTGGTGCCTGTCTGGGCTCGGCTAGGCTCTGACGAGGGCCGCAGATGGGGACTGAAAGGGGAGGTGGGGAGGAGAGACAGAGATGGGGGTGAGTGAGGAAGGACTGGGGGAGAGAAAGAGAGGCGAATGAAGGAGACGACGGGAGAAATGAAAGTGGAAAGAGTGAGGAGGCAGGGCAGGGAGGGAAAAGTACAAACAGAGGAACGAGGAAGGAGTAAGACGGAAAGGGAGTGGAGAGAAGCACAGACGAGGAAGACAGTGCAAGGAATAAGAGGATGGAAAGAGAAGACCAAGATCGTGTGTGTGTGTGTGTGTGTGTTAGCAGTGTTTGTGTGTGCATGCACGTGCAGAGGAAGCCTCCCTGGAAAAATACCAGCCTTCTTTCCCACTTCCTTCACTGATTCGTCTCATCAGAGTCCATTTGGCCGCCGTGCTGCACGCCCATGCACCACCGCCACCCTGGTGGTGGCACCCTGCCCTTCTCCTCTGCCCCCACCCCCCCCACACACACCCAGCATTTCATTCCTCTCATTCCTCGTCTCCCTCCAGGTTCCCCTTCTTCTCTTTCACACGACAGCCATCTGGGTGTAAGAAAGTAGCGCGGCCTCAAGATGTCACTGTTCTTAATTTGCATTCATGTGATTTTCGGCTCTGAGTGTAAACTATCAGTGCACAGCATCTGAAACTTGCAAAACTTTAAATGTAATCAGTTTTGAGAGCAAAGCATTGTCTATTTATGTCCATAAAAACACCCGTTATTAATAAGAATATTACTGATAAGAGCTAGAAAGACAAGACAGAGACATTTGAACTTAACTTATAGTAAGTTTAAAAAGAAGAAACAAAGCTTTGACTTATAGAAGGCTTAAAAATACCTAAATAAATAAATAAACAGTCAAGAGTGAGAATTTACTCAATAAAGCTTTAGACTGAAAAACTTTTCCTTCAAACTTTACATCCAGCCTTCACTTGCATGTTTAAAAAGCTCTTACTCGCTTTAAATACTGCATTGGAGAAGTACAAACCT